>JAGJRP010000714.1:0-16464 GCA_022832235.1 Lepidurus couesii
AAACCAAACCGGTTGCAAGACATTATTTGGCAGCCGCAATGTGTTCATCTCCTTGAGTTTAACAATACGTTAGCGGCTGGCGTCTCTTCTTCACCTCGTCCTTCTTGTCTTCATGCTCAGTATATAGAGAAACCAACAAACTTGCCAGTCACGCTTTCATCTTTCAACAATCCATTGCCTTTTCCCCTCCCCGAACAACCTGTTGCTCCTTGCTTGTCTAAACTTCCATGTACCAGGCTCTTACAAGCTTCAAAAAATCCTAAAAAAGAAGTTGTAAGAGTGGAAAACGCAAAAAGGCACCACGAATCCATCACAAAGAGGCCTCATTTGTAGCAATTTAATACACACACGCAAATTGGGCGATAAAGACTTCGGGTGGTCGATTAGAGACCCCCGCCTGACATCTCTGAACCCAAACCTAACTTGTTTTTTCTCAGGAATAAAAAGCCCACGCCCACGTCACGGAGTCCGTGGCCAAGACTAGAAGCTGGACTCTTTCGTCAGCACTAACAATAAGCTTGGTACACACAGCCTCCCCAACTAATCTTTTGAAAAATAGTATGGCGCGCTGAAGACGCATCTGGGGCGTTGCCATGCATTCTAGACTCTACCAACGCCCCGTTCGGTCTACCTACGCAGTACGCACTATGATGTGGATTCCTAACTGGAAAGAAAAGAAACAAATTATCCATGCCTATCCGCTTTCTTATTTGGGTTGTCGAAACGGGCAGTGGTTAAGTTAAGGAAGAATCCTGAGAGCCCCGGCCCAAAAGTTGGGGGTTCCCGGTTCACATACCCAAGGTAAATGAAGCGGAGGAGAGCAAGGTGCCGCGAGTGACATTTACCTGAGCGATCGTTGGACCATTAGGAAGCTTCGGGAGAACATGCTTGGTGTGCGGTTCATGGTCGGCTGATGGGCACTTGCAGATAACTTCTTGACCAAGACCCTTGTACCAAGGCACTTGGGAACTTGCGCCTCTTAAACATTGCTCTGCAAGATTTGACACCTTTACGTAGTCCAGTCATGAATGGACTTTCATACGAGCTCGAAATGGGAGACCTGTACACTCAATTTTGCGAACAGGTTTACGATAATATCGAGGGCTTCAGATATGCAAATTCTCGATGAAACCTATCAGCTCGCAAGCCGACTTTTGGCTGTCAACTTCATTCATACTCTGCAAACCAAAAAGTTATGTGCTTACGTTTGCATTCGTTCGCCTCATCCGCGGTAGCTCGCTTCCAGGGCAAGTCGTTGTAAAACGCTAAGCATTCGTTACAATCCGGGCCGGCTGTATTATGTTCGCAACGACAAACAAGTTTTGAAGAGCCATCTAGCGACGTGCTGGGAACGCACTCTGTAGCATGTCCATTACATTTGCACCTATTACCACCAGATGTTTGTTAGATTAGTTTCAACAAATTGCATTGAATGAAATTCAATCTGATTCAACATCAACAAAAAATTATATGAAATTATACGAAGCAACAAACAAAATATAACGAAAAAATTGAATACACATTTGAATGAAATAAAAAACGGAGCAAAATTCAATGAAATTCAATCTAAATAAACAACAACAACTGATGTAATAATTACATCTAATTCGAATACGAATCTAATAACTCGTAGGGTCGAAAGGAAATTTAAATTTGGGAAAATCGATAGAATGAAATAGTTTTGACGCAAACGCGTTTAAATATTTAAAGACAGTAAATTAACGGTAGATATAACTGCAGGAATTATACAAATGACAAAAAAGGAATCAAGGAATAGAAACGATTTTGATACCTTCCACCGACAGCAAAATCGGAAATTCCATAGAAGTAGGACTTGAGGACTTTCGCGTCTCCAAACACTTCGTCACCAAAAGTGTTCAATCTATCAAGTGTGATACGAATATCCGTAGCTGAAACCCATTCCTATGTCAAACTCATCAATTCAGACTCAAACTATGCACGTTATTTCTGTTACCTGTAACGCTTTGCTGTTGTCGAAGTTATAGGCAGAAGGTCGACCTTCTAGAGTCGAAAAGGCAACATTGCCGCCGGTAAGGGGAGAGATATCGGAGAATTCCGATGTGCACAAGGCTCGCGTTTCGTCTTCGCGCCGTACGTAGCTAGTATCGGGCAAGCCATACGTGTCTCGACATGTCGCACTAAAGTTACAAGACTTTTTATACCACTTCATAAACAGAAAACCACGTAAAATCAGTTAGTCATGCGATAACTGTATATAGTACATAGCCATTAAGACAACAGTACAAATACGAACCTGTAGAATTGATAAGGCAGCCAAGGACCATCTTCGGAAGTGCGCTTAAAGATGGAAAAACTTTCAGGCCGCGGTGACTGGAATTTGACACGTACGTACGTAATGTCGAAGGCTTTGCCTATTCAGGAAATACAAAAAATTACTCTACAAGTTTTAACACATCTTTAGCTTTCCTCGAATTACAAAAAATACGTTGATACGTACGCGCTTGCTTCATTAACCATAGGCACTATACCAGGCGAACCGGTTAAACAGTTTCCCCGTACAAACAAGTCGAAAAGCCAATATTACATTTTGGGGGAAGAGCGGATATGCTTTATCACCGGGGAATATTCTGGTTCGGCCATGAACGTACCGGAAACGCAACTTATAGCCTTCTTTTTTAATAAGCAACTTTAGTCTCGTTTTTGACTCAATTATGAATCCTTTAATTTTATTTCCTAACGCATCCAACTAGCTTATAATTTATTTTCATAACACGATAAGCAAATTAAAAACGACGAGAAAGCTATGTATATGTATAACAACCACAAAAAAGCAGTATACATGAATAGCCACAAGTCGTGACTGCTCATAACATTTATCTATGGCATTCCCGCATCCAATTTCTTGATCCTGTTACGTGGCTGTGTAAGGTTTTTAGTCCCTTTACGCTCTTCCAAAACAGTTTCAAGCTAAGGAATCTGTTTTTATAATTTGTTTTATTTTCACGCAGTCAAATTGCGATTATTTACTTTAAACCCATGCATTTTCGGGGGCAGAAACTGGGAAAGTAGACAAGATCATACTTGTACTAATATACAAGCATAGGGCAAAAGGGCTTCAGCGTGGGATTTTCGTTCGAGCAAGTTACAAGCTTGCCTGCAGAAGTCAGGAAAGCACCCTTCGAGACAAGCATATGACGCTTATTGAACCCACGTTACGGTACATAGTCATATGCAAAGCAGGAACACGGCAACACTTTTGGCAAACCGTCTGAGATATATACCAGTGTCTCCTTTGTCATTGTTGAGCATTGCAATTGCCAGACAAGTTTTCTCCCACTTGTATTTCCTTTTCGGTTTCTCTGTATCCCTTTCCAAGCCTAAACTCGATTACCTAACCTTGAAACCGACGCAAACAAAAGCAAAGGCCAACTTTTAAGAAAGCTAAACAAGTCAGTTTTGGCGAAATAATCATAGTAATTTGTCACGATTTCGCAATCACATATAAGTGTTCTTGGGAGCACACGTCATTAGTAGAAAAACGTGTCATTTCCTCTTCCAACTCTTTTCCTTCCTTATTCTAACTCCTTTTGGTCTCTGCTCGTTTTACGGTCTTGTCTCTGTGCATAATGAAAGACCTGGCACCAGTTAGTGTTGCACTTGGCTTCGTTCGTTTGGTCTATCTTTCTGTTTCCCTTATATCTTTCTCTCTTCTCGCTACGTTTCCGTTCCCACATGTTTAACGTGTCAGATTACTCGCAAGACCATAAGACCAAGAGGCTGCTAGCAGAGAGAGCTAAAGGGGCATCTGTATGTTCCGTTTACTAGGCCCAGCCTTCAAAGGCGGCTGCTTTTATTTTTTAAAAAATCCTCAGGCCTTCCGTTACACCGATTAGGGCATTTAGTTTACAGAAAACTTCGACGTCAATAACATAGCAGGTCAGGGATGTCGTTGACATCCGTCATGCTTGTAAACTAGCTCGAACTTGAGTCATTATAGGGCCCTCGTCTGACGAACCTGGGTGCTTCTATAAGTGAAAACGAGGGAAAGGGAAATGGAAAATGAAAAGAAACGGAGAAGATAAACGAAGTGAGTGCAAATTGGGGGCAGATGTTAGAAGTTGGATGTTGAATGTCGGTTCTCGGGGCTCCTTGAACTGGCCAAGAGAGAACAAGATATAGATTCTGGCTCTACGGGACGCCACCACCATAACATTGCTTGCCTGCCTTGCTTAGTACAGACTTTTGAACGTTCCAAAGGGGGAAGTCACGAATTGGAGGCTTTTCAAGCAAGGCTAATCGTTGTCTGCTCTTTTGGTCACTTGCTCACTTCTGTTTTCCTGTCATTGTCAATGGAGGCCAAAAAGAGCAAATCCGCGCGTTCAAAGTTACAGCGCATTCCACTGGCTGCCCTGGTGCAATATTTTTGGCACTCATGGTGTGTCAAACATGTATATGCTTACACATTGTGTACATTCACCGAGTACATTTGTACATTTGTACAGCTCTCTTCAATAAAAACGACCCCAACAAACCATACCGTCTAATGGCCCGCAACTGTGCGTCTGGGAACAGCACTACGAAACACCATTAGGGCTATTCGCACGACCATTCGCAGCACTGTTTCCAGACACGCCGTTGCGGGCCATTAGGACAGTATGGTTTGTTGGGGTCGTTTTTATTGAAGAGTACTGTACACTGTACTGTACAGAGTACATTTGTACATTCACCGAGTGCCAAAAGTATTGCACCAGTAAAGCCAGTGGAACGCGCTATTAGTTTCCAGAGTAATGAAACCCAGACTTAAGAGCCGCGTTCGTTTTGCACCGTCGACTTAGACTTAGACTTACCAGACTTCCTTGACTTTTGCTTATGCGCGTTCGTTTTAGCCTAAACTTTGAAAGTTTACCGAAGTCGACTTGGAAAGTCTTGAGTCAAAACGAACGCTTATAAGCAAAAGTTTACAACTGCTTCACCCAGGGGGTGGTGCTTGTAGAAACTTAACAAAAGCCACATATGAATTGTTCGATATCAACAAAGGAGTTATATAAACAAGAGGCGGGGTTGAGTTTAAGTCTAGGCAGTAGGCACAAGAGTACACGCTATAGACTTGCCTGACTTTGGACCAAAACTAAAAGTCGACTTCCAAAGTTTAAGTCGACTAGCTAAAGAAAACGCGTATAAGCCCAAAGTGTAGCAAAGTCTACCTATCTCGAACGCATATAAGCACAAAGTCTTGGGTAGACTTTTAAGTCGGCTTAAACTTTGGTCAAAACGAACGCGGCTAAGGACTAAACCGTTCGATTGAGCGCATATCATTTAGAATTACTAAGCAGTTTTCATTATTTTCTTTACTTATGTACATATATGTGTGATACTTACGGAGGTGTAAGGTGAGATTGACTTGATTGGGGTATTGGATGCCTTCGTACATGGTATCCGACTGCCACCAGGTCATATTATCATTGTTATTGAAGTCGGTGAGAAATTCGGTTGGATGGGCGAAACTTGGCACCCGAGCATCGCACACATCACAGGATTTTTCAGGACCTTTGGCCCCAGTTTGACTACAGAATTCGCTGGGGCCTCTCTGACCGCATGTGTTTGTAGCCTCCACCACTAGACTGAAAGCAGCATTCACGAACTCCGGGATGCATCGCTACAGTAAAAAAATAAATAAAAAATTAGAACCTAGAGTTACTCTACTTTTAGTCACAAGAAACAATATTTTTTGCATTAAATTAGCACAAATGGGGTCATGTTCCATTTCATAACTCCTCTTATCCAGGAATACCATCGCTGAAATGTTTTGTCGTCCATACAAACGCCAAGCTATATCAATCAACGAAAAGTTTGCTGCGAGTCCAAAGTTTCTTTCCCCGTAGGATATCTTGACAAGGGGTAGAAGAAAAAAATTCCCGGAATTACTTCAGGCTTGGGACACATCTGTTCCCTGTCATTGCGAGATTCTGGATCTTCTACTTTTAACACACCGACCATATTTTAAGTTACTGCTTGTTCCCAAAGATAACAAAAACGAAAAAAAAAAAGTTTCAAAAGAATTCAGATTTTTTAACCTTTTTTCACAAGCCGTCAGACATCATGCAACCAGACCGGAATCGCTGGAAGAAAAAACTGGCCAAGCGATTACTAGGCCACATAGAAGAGGCAGATAATGGTCAGGGACCAGCTAATGAGCGTATAACTTTTTGCGTCTGGGGAGAAAAAATGCCTAGTAAAAGGTCTCCATGCTTGAGTGCCTTTTGCCTGCTTTTGCCTTCATGCCAAGATCTCTCATTCTCAGCTATCTTGGAGGAGGCAACCCAAACCGTGACACCACCACGACCTGCGAAAGAGGAACGGAGAGAATGGGTTCCAAGAGCTATTGAATGATGACCTTTAGGATAAAAAGGTCTCAAACATGTAATCTACGCGTCCTATCATATGAATAGACGTATGAGAGACGAGCTTGTTTAGCATTCTCGCCATCTCGAAAAGTATCATGGGCATAAGAATTATTGCAATTTTCCAACTCGGCGAAGTAGAGTCGCTGAACAAATGCAATCGAGACAGGGAAGATTACTATGGCACATATTCCAAGACCACCCAAGTAGGGGACCCGGGACCAGGAACTTTTTCTTTCTTTCACAGAAGATCTTTCACAGAAGCTCGATTAACGCTGTTCCGGGCGCGGTAACCTGTGAGGACATCCATAGATAGGCCTAAGGAAAGGGGTTTTACAGGCCGTAGTCGGGCATTAATCAGCAGCAAATGTATGCGACGAAAACATGAATAAAGATAAAAGGCACGGTAAGGCGTCCGTGGGAGATTCATGTCGTCTGTCGCTGGTAAGAGCCAGGGAAAGACAACTAATGTGTTATAAGAATAGCCTAAGAAAAGCTAAACATTTTTGCTTCGCATTGGGGACCTCAAAGGGAGCAAATCTGCATAGGGATTTGTGTATACATGAAGTTCTATCTTCATTCTGGCGTTGTGGAAAATAAACAACAGACAATGTAGCTAAGTTCCTTCCCCCGAAACGAAACTTAAGAGCGGAAAGAGCCTCAACGTGAAGAAAGAAATGCAAACCATGGACGAATGACAGCCTTATTCTTTCAAGATTTATGGGAATCTAGATTTATGGGAATTATTAGGAAGATTTCAAAGGCTATTTAAATGCAGGTGAAATCTTAACGAGTCATTTGGAATTAGCCATAAAAAAGGAGGGCTCATTTTTTCGGGGATTTTAGGAATTGAAGGGTTGTTTTTAGTCTTTACCTGCGGTTCTCCATCCTCATCATAACACCGGCTTCCACCACGTGACACAGGCAATTCATCCACATCACTTTGTCCCTGGGCTTTACTCACAAAGATGAACGTGATTATAATTAGTGTCAGTGTGTGCATTAAAGGAGTAGACATTCTTTTGCTGAACCCCAATTTGGGAATTGTCACTACAGCACCGGCTAACAACATTCCAGCACTTGAAGCACTAAGACCACGACGGCTGCCAGGAAGCCCTGCGGCTGCAGCAGGCATGCAAGCCGTCATCGTCATACACCAGCCTTGCTTCGGCTACTTCTAGTACGCCCCCCAAAAAAGCGTTCTTCCTATACCTCGAGTACGACACACTATAGCTGCACCTCTACACGGTTCCACAGCCACCGAACGACTAACAGCGCTTGTAGTATAGGCGCTTGTGGCGCTGAGCGCGAGAATGAATGGAAGGGATGAAACAACTTAAGCTAATACGCTGGCGGTAAAGTAATGCGGCGAACTTCTTGCATAATATCCAAAAAAATAAGCTTTAATATACATAGCCTCGTTTTAATAATTATCGTAAACAACATTGCCCACTAAATACTGTAGTAGCGAAAGAAAAAACACGGGCCAAACTAATGCGGATCCTTATGACATAAGATGACGAGCTTCTGTACTGAACCGTATCCGCCCCTTACTTGATAATACACAACAAATATGGATTACAAAACATACACCTCAAGGCTGCCAACAAAGTTTTTGAACATCTTGCATGGATCAACTGGAGCAAATACAGCTTGCTATTAATGCTTAATTCCGCGAGCTTCCACTTTTTTACTTTACGTCACTTTACTACCCTGAAATATGTTGCACACAGGCCTATATATACTCTACGACACTAATAATAATATAATAGTAATATACATTAGGCGTCGCTTATTGTGATCACGTTTGTCAAGTGAATACGGATTCCATTAAGCGACGATTCTAGTAACCAAAAATCGGAAATACATTATTATAAAGGTTAACTCAATATTGTTATTGAGAAACACACCACTATCAATATTTTTCTTTCATGAGACCTTCGCTACTTAATACTAAGTTACTAAGTAGTTAGCTATATAGTACTAAATAAGGAAAACTACGTACTTTTCCTTATTTAGTACTATAGCTAACTAAGCAACGCACACGTATTTCAGCCACCACGATCTGTATTCTATCCACAATTAAACAAGAAATATATGACATAAAATTTCATAACGTTTTACAGCGTAATAGGAATCTCATACGCATGAGTATCGTGGATCTTTTAGCTTAGGAAATAGTAAGTACGAGTTTGCCTCGAGAGCCACCCTCGTGGCTCAAGACGTTGGCATGAGCTTCCTGCACAGCTTCCATTGGGTATTCTTTGTCGATCACAGGGGTCAAGAATCCAGTTTCTACCCCGGCCATAACAGCTGCAGCTATTTGACGCCACTCGTCCTATAAGATTACATTGAAAAGCCGAAAGAAAAGAAAAATCATAAACGTAAAAAGCGTCTGGCTGAAAGCAGACTCTTACAGGAGTAGAACGGAAGAGGGCACAGCCAATAATAGACGCTTCCTCTGTCATTAAAAAACGTGGGCTAATTTCCACACTGCCACGGTTGCCAACAATCTAAATTGATTCGCAAAAAAAATATACAAAAAATAAGAAGTTAAAATGCCTCAACAGCCAAAATGCCTCAACTATTAAGTTTGTGAAGTAAACTTACAACTACGCGCGCCCCAGGTCCAATAACTGTTAAATCGGAGCCCAAGTTAATGTCCGAGGCATTCTCTACGATCACATCGAACCCATCACCTCCTGCTGCTTCAGCAGCCTTTTCCAGGTATCCCTTCTCACTAAAAAGTTATACTCGATTAAGAAATGCTTTGTCGTTACCTCACATTAATCACTGGTCCAAGAATTTTAAGTTAAGCTTACCGATGATTGAAGACATGGTGAGCACCATTCTGTTTCACCAACTCCATACCTTCGGGGGTACCAGCTGTTCCCACAACGATCAAGCCTATAAGTCGCACAAAATCCAACGTTCAGATAAATCGGGTATAAATCATTTTAAAAGCATAACAAGTATATACCATGTGCCTTTGCCAATTGGGATGCTGCCAATCCAACAGCTCCACTTGCTCCGTGGATCAGCACACGTTCGCCAGCTTTAGCTTGACCCCTATTTGTTTTAATACCGGATTACTTTCAAGAAAATTCATACTGCTTATTTCATTCTTAAGTTAACTTATTTTCAGGACCAAATGAATGAATTTAAACTCAAGTCTCTCACATTGCTCTGACGCAATAAGAGACACTTCACTGAGTAACACTGCGTAATAACAAGAACGAGCAACCTCATTTTAAAATTGCACTAGTTATTCGTACATACTTGGTAAATAGAGCTCGGTACGCGGTGAAATACGGCACGCCCAAAGCAGCGCCTTGGGCGAAACTTAGCCTATCAGCCAAACCGAACACGGAATGCGCTTCGCAAGCCACATATTGGGCGTAAGAACCGCTTGCTCCAGAAAAGAAAACCCGATCGCCAACCTACATAACAACAAGTTTAAGACCTGAACACCACCTCCAACGGTACCTTCCAATGAAAAACTAAAGACAAAAGGAGGAAGACCTTTAAAGGGACGCGAACTGTGAAGTTCATTAACATTGATGTGCCAATTCATGCAGGGAAACCAAGCTACGGCATTTTCAGTCTTTTTAGAAAAAAAAAGGTTTACCTTTAGACCTTCCACTTTGGAACCAGCTTTCTCAACGACACCAGCACCATCACGACCGGGAATATAGGGTAAAGAGGGCAAGTTGGCGAAGAGACCCATCCGAATGTAAGTGTCCACTGGATTGACGCCGGCTGAGCCTACCTTGATGAGCACCTAGGGATAGCGAAGAAAAAATTATACGCTACGAGAACGTTTAACGCTTTAGAATTACCTGGGTGTCACTATGGGCTGGGATGGGTACATCACTCTCAACTTGAAGCACTTCAGGGGCACCAAAAGCGTGAACTCGTACAGCCTTCATTGTAGTCACAAAGAGTAATACCAGCTGTTAGCTTAAAAATGTCACTTCGAGGTGCTACAACAAGAGCTGTTGTGCAAGAGAACGAGAGAGAGTTGGGTTCTCTTCTAAGGTCTATTCAAGATGGCTTGCCTGCTTCAAGTCTTCTCAGCACTCCGGTTTTCCTCCCGAACCAATCCAGCCAGCAAATATGTAGGTTATCAGCGTGACGGCCCTACGGCAAAGTGAAACAATGGTTGCACTCAATACCTGGAATATATAGGCGTGACTTTCCCTCATTCCCTACAGGTTCTTCCGACACGGGAACTTCCCAGCACATTTTTTAAAAACACGGTCCAAAGGACTCGATCTACCAACGGAATCCAGAAGGGCATGATTTTTAAGCAAGATATAGGCAACAAAGTATAGCAAGGATGCAGCATCGTGTCTTTGTAATTGCAAAATAACTCGCATGACTGGCGACTATATGACTAAAACATGAAAGGTGTACACGCAAAGCATTGAGATTTTCTCCTATGCGTTATTGTAGGTCATACGCTTTGATATTCGCTTCAGTTGTGACGGGCAATACCCTCAGGCGCTGAAATTTACCACCCATTGGCCAACGATTTGTCCATGCATCTTGGCAATTTCCGGTTATGCTTTTAGGAAGCTATTTGTGCTAAGTTTTCAGGTACCGGACAAGACAAGACCGAAATTCGCAAAAAAGTCTGAAACCCCTTCGAAACGGTTCAAATTCAAGTTCAAATTATAGTGTTTGTTCCATAAATCGACCGAAATGTGGTCAGGGCAGCCTTGGGACAACTCGTACCAACCCAGTCTTGCTTATACCGTAATAACTTATTTAAATAGTTTACTCTGTTTCATAAACTGCCCTTTTGCATGACATATTTTGATTTCCAATTCAACCATCAAGATTTCAGTTATATCGTTTTTTCTACGATAACTGGAGCGAGTTTTGAGTTATTTGGAATGCTTACGTATTCCATCATGGTGAAATTTCTCGTTTTTTCCCGGGGGAATTTCTAGTAGCTGTTACTCTTTATCAATTCATTACTTATGAAGAGGGATCATTCAGAATTGCTCGATGGGAGGCATTAGGTTAGGCTAGCCCAATCCTTTTGAAAGCAGCAAAGGCATAAAAGCGGATTCTCTCATATTGGAGGAGGTGCCTCGTGGAATTTTCAGCAACCGCATAGAACTCGCACCAGTGCACGTAGTCTAGGATTTTCGGCGGTTTACGCCACAAAGTGCATATAACCATAGCCTAATCTAACCTTAACATAACCTAAAATGCCCCGCTTGGAGCAAATTAACTCTCTTATAGCGAATTCAGTTGGTAAGGCCAGTGCGCCACCAGCCAATCGGGACATAAGAAACTAGCACTCAGTGCCAAAAGTGCAGCACCGGGTGAATTCGCTATTAGCATGGTTTGCTGCGGAGCGCTGAGCACCTCCCCCAAGATGGCTAAATTCGCTTTTATGCGTTTGCTGTTTTCAGAAAGGCTCAGGCTAGACAGTGCTGAGACCGCTGAGAGGCAATCGCATGATCCAGCAACGAACATCTTTGATAAGGTGTTGCTCTTTAAGAAACCCAACCCAAGGCAAAACAACGAAATTCATAACGCAATGTACAAGAAAAAACTTCCATCAAAAAGTTATTTCATATTATACCGTGGTTTTTCAGGAAATAAAGCTGTCACACCTAAGAGAAAAATCATACCTATATATTTATTGACGTCTCAGTTTGCTGCTTGCCGTACCGTGCACACTTGTTGGCTGACTTGGACTTAATAATCGAAAATTAAGAATCGTGATTTTTAAATCGGTTCGGTACTTATCGATTGGTAAACACGTCAGCTCTCAGCTGATCCCCGGTCAAAATCAAACAAAATTTTGTTTCTGTTTTAAAATGAAGACCTCTAATTGGCGCTGGAGCTTTGATAGCAGGGATAAGGTAATTTTCTGCAGCTTTCTCCTATTTTTCGTTTTGTTATGGACTTTGCCTCAAACCTGCCAAGCCCATGGCCATTCTCATGACGATGGACACGGCCACTCACATGACTTACACGATGATCATAACCATCACGGGCACAGCCATGGAGCAGGAGGAGCAGGAGCAGCCTATAAATACTCCAAACAAGCGAATGTTGAAGCGCGTCAGCCTTCGCACCAGGCTAATCCCGCGAAATGTAATCACGGACATTCTCACGATGATCCCCACTCTCATGGATCGCACCAACAACACGGCCATACTCATGAAAACAACCATCAACACTCGCATGAACCAGCATCGCCTAAACATGGTCATTCTCATGGAGAATTGCCTGCCAAGAAACCAGCCCAAGCGGTTCCTAATGGCAAACCCAGTGCAAACTTGCCCCAACAGAAATCTATTGACTATACCTTATGGGTTGAAGCTATAGGGGCCACTGTTTTAATTAGCGCCGCCCCTTTTGTCCTTCTGTTTTTTATCCCTGTGGACAACAGTCCTGAACATCGGCCGTTATTAAAGGTTCTTCTCAGCTTCGCATCGGGTGGTTTGCTTGGAGATGCTTTCTTGCATCTCATTCCTCATGCGTTGATGGCGGCAGAAGAGAGCGAAGAAGGGGGCCGCTCTCATTCCCATTCACATGGACACAGTCATGAAGACGGGCATGGAGGTCATGACATGCGGGTAGGCATGTGGGTCCTCTTCGGCATTGTTGCCTTTTTAAGTGTCGAGAAATTTGTTCGTATTGTAAAAGGCGGACATGGCCATTCCCACTCTGATGGATTATCACATAAGCCTGCTGCTAGCGTACCAGCAACAAAGGAGAGCAAATCTGCCAAATCAAAGAAGAGCAAAAAAGACAAAAGCTCAGACAAGGATGATACAGCTGACGAGGTTACTAAAGAAGAAACCGAAGACAAGAAAGAAGACATTTTGCCAGTCGTCAATACCAACGAAGGCGAAATAAAAGTCGCCGGATACCTGAACCTCGCGGCGGATTTCACCCATAATCTGACGGACGGATTAGCGATAGGGGCGTCTTTTTTAGCGGGCCGCAACATTGGCATTGTCACCACAATTACCGTTCTCCTGCATGAAATCCCTCATGAAATTGGAGACTTCGCTATCCTCATCCAGTCTGGCTGTTCTAAGAAGAAAGTAGGCATATTTTAACACATATTTTAGTGTATTATTGTAATTATTAATTTCTTTATTTTAGGCTATATTCTTACAGTTGACCACAGCGCTTGGAGCATTGACTGGAACTATGATTTCCTTAGTTGCTGACGGAATTGGTAACGCTTGAATCGTAATTGAATGAGTGATTCACGTTTCGTTGTTTAGGCACGGCAGCGACTACTTGGATCCTGCCCTTTACAGCGGGAGGATTTATTTACATTGCCACGGTATCGGTCATTCCGGAATTGCTTGAGAACAGCCGTCTTAAGCAATCCATTATGGAAGTATTAGCCTTGTTGCTTGGAATCTATATGATGGTGCTTATTGCCAGCTATGAATAAAATTGCCGTATGCCTGCCCCGAAACTTGTACAAGATCTGAGTACATTTCATGCCATCTCGGCAACTCGGGTCAGATGGTGGTGGTCGTGCTCAGCATTTCGCGTGCTGAGATGGGGTAAATAACGGGATATAACGCACGTTTAACGTTGCAAGAATGAAATCTTAACTAGGAAAGAAGGAATTGAGAAGTTTTTACATGACCTGTTGTGATTTTGCTCCGAATAGTTTCGAGTGCAATACAATGATCCAACACTTACAAATCAGCTTTCAAATTTCATTCGAAGAAAGGGAGATCTCCTTTAAAACATTTTTATAAAAATAGAGAAAAGCGCCAGTACAAATAACTAGGCGAAAAATGGCAAAAATTCAACACCAGTATTTAAAGCTCATGCAAACGAGAAACGAATTATTATGGTTAGGTTTCATCGTCAAACTCACAGGCTGACGCGCTAAAGTGTACGTTTTTATCGGGCTTTGTGCTGCTTTGAACCTTGGCTTTTGCAGACGACTTCAAGCTTGATTTCACCGGGATAACGTCCGGATCAAACACGACAGTTACGGCATGCGTCCAATACTCCTCTACGTCTCCATGATCTGAACTGAGACTGCAATCAGAAGACGAGCCCATGCTATCACTATCCTTGTTCTCCATCTCCCGCTGTATCGCCAAATTCCGTAGTAGTGGGCGGGACGGCGAAGCCAGTAGCGGTGCAGGAATAGGGTTGTACGCAGTATCTCTCCCCTTTTTCAATGCCATCGCTCGCATGCGTTCTGCCATGATCTTACGGACGCAATTGGTAGCAAACGCCAAGTCTTCTAAGAAGCCTTCGATGTCGGATGATATTGTAGTGGGATCTGCACATTTTACGTATGTACGCACGAGAGTTTCTAAACAAGTAGCGGTTTGCTTAAAATTGAGTATATCCGGTTGACCTTGACTCAGTGCTTCGGCTATTAAAGCAATTTTCTCAATTGCGCACCAAATTTGAGCCAACAAAACCACATTAGAGCGCCAATCAGATAAGCTCGTTTGACAACTGTTAGCATTCTCTAAACCTGCCGCCTAGGAACAAGAAAAGGATTATTACACTTAATAACGAATAATTTTTATTATAATAGAGCTTTTGCCCAATTACGCCTCTCGCGGCAAGGGTTGGCGAAATCCGCCATTTTGAGTACATTTAAGTTAAGGTAAACAACAACAACAAACTGTTTTCCGTTAATATTGGTTTTGCTTTGTCTTACTGTGTCTTTTTGCTTGTTTAGCTGAGCTACTTGTAAAAGCTGTAAGCAAAACCAAACTATTCACGGAAAACAGTTTGTTGTTGTTTGTTTACTTTAACTTAAATGTACTCAAAATGGCGGATTTCGCCAACTCATGCCGCGAGAGGCGTAATTTGGCAAAAGCTCTATAAGATAACATAAAATAAATGAAAATAAAATAATGGAATAATAAAATAAATCATTTAAAATAATAAAAATAAAATAATACTATAAACAGAAAAGCAATTATAATACTAGAAAAAAGCAATAAAAACATTTACCTTTATAGAAAGAGGGTGACAATTCTCCACCACGTTTAAGGTCTGACAAATGCAATCATAACATGCCTTAATGAGCCAACTGGACGAACTTTGCCCCAGGGATAAGGAAGAAGAGTGAAGACTTGAGCTCGAGGAGTTCTGGGAGTCCGACGCAATGCTTTCATCCGGTAAGTTGATAATAAAGGATCGTAATTGGTCCCCTTTCTCAATTAGCACCTATAACCACCATTCGTTTAGTCAATTACAAGTAATTTTCTTACAAGTTTACTTGATACAAGGAAGTATGCGCTTCTTGGAAACCCGCAAGTAAGCAAGAGGTGAAAAAGTAGCAATGTGGTTCGTTTAGGAGGGTTTCAAAAGCCATTTCCACCGTGTCGCACATGGCCAAAACACAACCAAGAAGCCGCAAAATTTCCTTCACAACTTCTTCCGATTTTCTCGCCCAGTCTTCGGCGAAACCTGCCCGCTGGCGCTCCAAACCCTGCAATACGGGAGGAATGTATCTTGTAGTAAAAAAAAAAAAAAAAAAATGAAATGAAATGAATTTACCTGTAGTACAAAGGCGACCGCGTTTTGCAATCTACCGACCAAACTTTCGGCTTCAGAAACCAAATTCTTCTGAATTGAAACCGGTATTTCTTCCCGGTCAACGTAAGTAGGGTGTTGCCCGAGCACTTGTTCAACCCAGGTCGGCAAGGAAAACAACAGACAGGACGTAGTTGAAAATAAAGTGAGGGCAGTAGTACCTTGGCCGTCTTTACTGACAAGCAGCCCAGGGAGTGAGCTTGGCTGCCATATTTGGCTCAAGTTATGTACAGTTTGGGACAACGAAACTAATTGATGCATAATCTGTGACAGCAGACCCTTTTGTCTTTGAACTTTCTGTAAGCTATCCAGCGCTGCTCTTGCCACTGCTATGCCCGAATCCGGATGTGAAGCCAAGCCCCGTTTCCCTGGCAAACCTAAAAAAAATATAAAGACGTTACCTTTGCTTAACACACACACACAAAAACCTCAATACTAGCAAGAGCAGACGCTCACGCTGAAAAAAATAAATAAATACATAAAATAAAAAAAATAATAATAATAATAATAATAA
>JAGJRP010000714.1:16478-31538 GCA_022832235.1 Lepidurus couesii
AAAAAAAAAAAAAAAAAAAAAAAAAAAAAAAATCAACGCAGAGATAGTAAGAGCAAATTACTATTGTATCGATGGGGTGAAGCCAGTAGACTTCTTCTCCTATAAGAAGAATCCATGCTATGATTTTCATCTAACGTCACATTGAAAGAGTCGTCTATAGTCGCAAACGAGCATTCCCATACATCATTAGGAGTATGTGCTTTGGCAACCGGTCCACTGTTTCTCCCATCGGATGTTGGTTCCCAAACGTCATTCGAATTGAATAAATCTTGAACGCTTCCCTACAAGATTAAAAAGCAAAATTTTCATAATAAGTTATAATTATAATTATAATTTGCAGTTGGCAAGAATAATAAAAAAAAATCAACCAATAAATTAGACCGACAAAAAGCATTTGCCTACGATGCACAAATGTAAAAAAAAAAGTTTCAAAAAATACATAAATTATATTTACTTCGCCTTCTGCCAAGTCTCTTAGGCTTTCGAGTGCCCCTTCAAACCTGTCTACGCTAAACAAAGTAGTCATATTGTTTTCTTTGTCATTAACAAGGATGGCACGTCTGAACATTTCTGGGAGTACACCATCACGGTAACTGAATTCCTAGAAAAATAAACAGTTGGTATTATTTCTTGCACTTGACATTGCACTCTTCGAATTACATAAGGTTTCTTCAGGCTTAGGCAAATAGCATTGGCTTCCGTTACCATTTGCGCAAGCTGAAACACGGGTATTGAAGACACTGGCTCTGACAACCATCGCGACATTGAATCCCATGCATTTCCTTCGTTTTCCTGAACGGGATAAAAAAAATTTCGCATTCATACAGAAGTGCATTCATATAAAGATCGCCTACGTGGATAGGTGAAGAAGATTCTGAAATCACAGCTTGGTTAACTCTGTTTCGGACAAAGTGGTCAAAGTCCATTCTTTGTGTATCCAAATTCCCTTCCAAGTCAAGGATATACTTTTCGTAGAGTTCTTTCTGCCTTTTAAGTTCTGCTTCCAGCTCGTCTTTAGCTTCCGCTTTAGCCAATTCTGCCTCTGTTTGTAACCTAACAAACCCTAAATGTAATGCTATCAAATTCCAGTATGACGGTTTTACCTTTCATTCTGGATACGATACAGCTCTTCGTAAACGAATTGGTAGCTGCAGGTTCCAGTCAACGCCAGGTTTGGCTCCGGATCTTTGGGATGATGGACACGGAAGAAGTGACTAGGTCCAAGTACTAGTCGATCGCCGTGGTGTAAAACCGTCTCTGTCTTGATCAGGTGCCCGTTGATATACGTTTCACCTTCTGCACCGGGACTCAAAAGTAGGCGGTTTTTCGCGTTCAAGATAACGCTAAATCAATAAAAAAATATGTAGTGTCTCAATTACGCTAAACTATACGCGCGAGCTTTACCAATGAGTAGGTTGAATTAGATGGCCCTCTAGAAGGATACTATGGTACGAGTCGTTTCTGGTGGACTTAACTGAGCCAATCTTGGTGCCCCCGTCTTTCAGCACGAAATAAAGCATGTTGGACAGTGAAGGATCGCTCGTCAAATTGACCAAGCACGGGAAGCGGCTGTCTAATCGATGGGAAATCCCGGAAGAGCTCAAGTCCTCCATTTCTTGATTTCTTCGACGTTCAGTTTCGGCTAACTTTTCTTCCCAGGATCTAAAAAAACCACAATAAACCTTGATAAACCCTACGCAAACCATCGTGTCGTGATTGCTTACTTGGCATGCGCTAATTCCTTTAGCTTTTCCTGCTCTGCTTTCTCTAACTTGATCTTCAGTTCGCAAATCTGGGCTTCCAATTTTGAATCGCATTGATCCGTTGATTCCACACGAGTTTCTGCTCCTCCGGCGGTCGTTACCACAGTTTCTACAGCGACAGACCATCCTGCCTGCGGTTGCATTTCATGCATTCGTCGGTACTGTTCCAATTCCGCCCGTAATTGCCTTTATTTAAAAAAGAAAAGAAAAAGAAAGTAAAATACATGGAACCTGGACATTAGGAAGACAGCACCTTATGATCTTTGCCGATGGATCTTCGTTGATACGCGCAACGTTCAAGATGGTCCGTGCTTGGCAAGCGTATCGCAACGTGGACAAAGTTTCCTCGAAGTGGCAACTGGCTGGACTCACCGTAGCTAGCATGGCGGTGCGCGAATTTCCACCAAGACTTTCCTATTAATGATTTTTCTTTATATACTGAGAAATGTTGATGTTTGTACGTACTTTAAGGAGCCAAGTTAGTATAGACTCGCGATAAGGTACGAAAACGTTCTTCTTGCCAGCCGAAACATCAGCTAAGGCTTGTATGACTCGGCCTAAGGTCAACAACGATTGGTTAATCTGCACTCCCTCCTAAACAACACATTTATTATAAATCGTTACGCAAAAAGGTCACGAAAGACTGAAAATACCTGTCTACGTTCACCGGTCGAGTTCACTTGAGCAACTCTTTCGCTTCCAGCCAAGTCCACAATGTTGATCTTGCTCTTACGGTTCAAAGTATGGGCTTTACTATCAACGAATTCTTCCTAAAAAAAAAACAATACGTTTCTTGATAGAAATAAAAAACAAAGAAAAATTTCAGAAAAAATACGCACGTGGCTTTGTGTTAAGGTAATAGTGAGTACGGAATGTGAGCGCGAACTTCGCTCATTGGCAGCTGTAGCGGCAGTGACACGACGCTTGTTCCCAAGCTGAAGCCAGGTCTGCAAAAAAAAAAAAAAAAAAAAAAATTAAAAAAAGTATTTCTTTTTATGTATAGATTAAGGAGTAGAAGGAGGAATACCTGCATCTCTTGGTAAGACTTCACCACGTTGGTTGTCAAGTCTACGACATACGGCCCAAGCACGGGATGCTCGCGTACTTTGAGGGAAGGTTTCGTGCCACTCTGTTCGCTGGTGCACAGCAGCAGATCTTGGATTTTTTCTTTGTAGATCTCAAAGTAGCTCATCTCTACTGCAACTTGAGTGGGCGCTGGCTCGCCATTAGGGACCAGACTAGTATTCCCGGCCAAGGTCTGGGTAATTTTCTCAAACAATTCTAAGCAGAAGCGAGGCACGATTCCTGCTCCTTGTCTTAGACTCTTGCTGTTGTTCTCTAGCTCAATATCTCGCGACTCGGCTCCCATGATGCTGTAGCTTTTGCCCGAGCCTGTCTGCCCATAGGCAAAAAGGCACGTATTGAAACCTTGGAACGTTTTGTACAAGAGATTTTGCGCTAACGCCCGATATACAAAATCTTGACCGCTCTCTTGTTCTTTGGCATCATCGAAGCAGTGATCGTATACAAACGAGTAGTTCTGGCCATATTCTGAGGCTATAAGTATCTCGTTTTCTTGAACCGAGGTAACTGGCGTGATGGTCGGGTCCTGCGATTCTCTATTATATTACGAAAAAATATTACATTATGAATATCGAATTTAATTATTTATTTTATAGGCTTACTTGGTATTTAACGGGCGTATGCGAACAGCTACGGTCAACAAACTGCTCTCGCCTACTGAACTTCCAGTGCCTGGAGTCATGGATGCTCTGCGACACGATCTAATAGGCGTCTCTATTTGCACATTGTTGAAGCAATCTGGCGTGGAAGGGTAAAGAGATATGTCGGAGCGTCTTTGCAAATGGCTGCGCGGTGTTCTAACAGGGCTGGGATCAAGCGGACGTCGATGCACTGACAATCGAGAAGAGGAAGAAAAAGCTACACGAGACGGGGTTGAAGGCAACTGAAAACTGCCTGTGGTTGCAGCAGTAATAGAGGTTGAACTAGAGGCTCGCAATTTGGTTTCTTGTTTAACGCTTGACACAGACGAGGACAAAGACAGATCGGTGGATAAGTCGGAAACTGACAGGTCACTGCTGGACAATACGCTAGGATTCTCATTGAAACTGGGTTTATCTTTAAAAGAATGCCTAGCATTCGACTGGCTTTTTTCAATTTGAATATTCTTGCCTGTAGTCGGTTTCTTTTGCTGTACGTGAATTTTTGCAGATGCAGCAGACATCCTAGGGGTTGTCTTGATAGCCGTGCTTGTAGTTGTACTTGTGCTGGGGGTGCTATGGGATTTGCCATTTGTTGTAGGTTTGGAAACGGTTATTTTTGGTGCAGACGGATCTTTTGCAGTTCCACTGCTTGTTCGAAACTTCTCCGTAAGTTTATCGTCACTTTTACGGTTTCTAAAAAATGCAAATAATAGGTAACAAAGACTATTTTAAGCTTTTATAGGGGAAAATTAGATAATAAGAGTGACCAGTTTTGGTGCATTACCGTTGTTCAGTACCGCTTGATACAGCTTTCCTCCTGTTCTCAGACATAATGCCAAGAGTCTAACATGTACAACTCTTCACTTGAAAACACTTAACAACTCATAAAACTAACTTAAACTAACCTCGAAAAGTTGACCTAACTTGCGCGGTCAATCAGACAGGCGTTGTGGGTTGTGGCGTGGCTTCAACTGTTTTGAATTTTGTCCGTATTTGAAACGGCGAATAGGCGTCCGTTCTCCTACCGTATCGTTCCGTTCCAGCATTCGTTCCATCGGGCGTGCGCTGTTAAAATATACCACGCCCCGTTCTCGATAGCTCCAGGTCCGCACACTTCCACAGAACACATTTAATCAATCTAGGACGAAGTACGGAATAAGCGAACATGTCTGGAAAATCTGATGTACCTCAAGAGATCGATCTTACGAAGTTAAGTTTGCCCCAGTTGACACAGCTTAAACAACAGTTTGATCAAGTATGGTATCGTAATTTTGAATAGAATAAAAAAATAGTAAAGTACCCTAACGTTTATTCGTTTGCTTTCTTAGGAGCTTGCATTATGTCAAGATTCTTTACAGACCCTAAAAATGGCTCAGACCAAGTTTCAGGAGTCATCCGAAACCGCAGAGAAACTAGAGAGTACGACGGAAGGATCAGACATTCTAGTACCTTTAACTGGATCTGTAAGAGCTGTTATTAAACTTTACAGTAGGTGTCCTGCAAGATTTAACAACAGTATTTTTCTACGTATATAGATGTATGTTCCAGGAAAAATGATCCAACCTGAGATAGCTTTGATTGAAATTGGGACTGGCTACTATGCTGAAAAGGTCACCAGGCTTCTCAATTGTATATATAGGTGAACTTAACTCTTTTTGTCATTATATAGAAAGTGGCTGACGCGAAAGATTACTTCAGACGACGAGTCAAGTTTCTTACTGAGCAAATGGAGAAACTTCAGCTTATTGGCATTGAGAAAAGCAAAATCCGCGAAGGTAAATCCCCAAGTTCTATTAATTCTTCACGGCTAAACTTAATCTCTTTCACAGCTATAATGGAGGTAATGGAAATAAAAATGCAAAATCAAATGAGTCAATCAGCAGCAGCTCGGGCTTAAAATTCTTGTCTAACTCATGACCGCATCCTTGTCTAATAATTAAAACATTTTGCTTATTTTGCGTTTGAATACAATCCAAACTAACCAAAAATAACTTCAAGAATTCTCCGCAGCTACCATTCAAAGTTAAACCATAACTAGAGAAATAGGAAAGTGCCCAAAATCCCGCTGCACGTTGACTTTGGTTTATTGGAGTGTTACGGGGGAAACATGCATAGTTATATACCGAAATAACCGGAGAGGAATAAACGTGCAAAAAATCCAGTGGTTTTAAGAGTACGAGATAACGGTGCACTGGTTGCTTATTTTCACAATTGACTTCCTTTTTTTAACCCCTCCCACCGGAAGCCTGTAATGTCAGAAGTTTTTTTTCGCAAGAAGTAATAATTTCTGGGAGGCTATAGTCTGTTGCACAACTTATAAAAACAAGAATACCCATCACAGAAATTCCCAAGTTTTCGACTTACTCCATTTAGCGTTTGCCAAGTTTAAGAGAGAAATGAAAAAAGGCTAGCCTAAACATACTGAATTCCATAATGTACCAAAGAAAGAAACAATAACGCATAGAAAATCTTGCTAAGAATCACCATAGAAGCTATACATTATTGGGACAGATGTTATAGTTATGATGAAGACAAGCCAAACTAATAGCTCCAAATTTTCGATGTCTCGACATGGCGTCTCGTTCTTTCCATGAATGCTCGGTGTACCTGCTCCTTTTATGCAACTGAACGCAATCCTCCACAGCAATCTTACGACTTGAGAAGTTTCCCCGCCCGTTGGTTCGCCATAGATATCCGTGTTTCGTTCGATGTCGCCTAAGAAGAATGAAAGAAGACGACAGAAAAGACAAAATAATAGAGAGAAACGGTTTTACGGAGATACAATAAGAAGCCCCCGGATAAATCAAGATACTAGTAGGTTAACCAGGGTATTTCATGTCACACACGGCAAACTCATACGCTTTTTAGGTTTGTAAGTAGAGGAATAGAGCTAAAAACTACGGTCTTGGGGCCATATATAGCCAAGCAGCCCAATTCGACTTGCTCACTATCTAAAATTTTGGCAACGACAGGGGTTTCGCAAACTACCTCTCAAGTTCTTTTTTTTCTTGTTCATCACCCACCCCAATCACCTGAACGAACTGAAGCATGCATACAGACTACTCTTTCAAGAGTTGCCCAGCTCTTTGACTCGCTGCAGACACGTGTTGCACATTGGATTCCGCCTTAAATAACCAACGAGTGAATTCAGAATATATAACTAAGAACATGTGACTCTTTTTTTCTGAATTCGCAGTAAAAATAAAATAAAGTAAAACTCTGCAGTTCCGTTTTTTCTGCAAAATAACTGTAAAACAGAACAAAACCAATTTACCTTGGCATTAATCCGGTCGACCTGGCGATTTTGATTCTCAATTTCCGAGCCCATGTCGATGGCCATGTTTCGAAGGTTGCCAATCATGGTACTGACTTGCGTCATGTTATCTTCCATCTCGTCTTCACGTTGATCATTGTTGATCCTGCGGAAAATATAGTTAATATATTATTCCGTTTAGTAGTCGATATCTATAATCCATTATTCCATAGTATCATTATTAACATTCCTCAAGGGAGTGCTCATAGAAACTGATCCGGAACGGCAGCTTCTCGCACACAGACATAAGTACGTGACGGGATGGGTGAAGGACACCATGACCGACCTCGACGGAAGAGAAGGAGAGAGAATGGTGTGGGGTGAAAGGCTTACTTACTTGGCAATATATCCACCGGCAGGTCCAACACCATTTCTTTCATCCATGACACGCTGGGGTTGATTGTTGACGACTTTGCCATCATCATTGCCTTTCCACGTCCCTTCATCTTCCTTAAATTGGGAGCCCCTATTACGAAGCAGAAAACACGTATTAGCGTCCAAGCCAATTTCATTTCAATAAAAGGAATACAAACACCCCGCCCACGAATCATGTCTGCAAACCCAAGAACGGGGCACTTAAAACCTACTGAAAGTTTCCCCTTTCTCCCTCTTTTTAGTACCCAAAAGATATATGATTCCCAGTACTATTGTTCCCCAACCCCCTGATCAATATTTTGAGTAATCTTGTTCAAGGTTTACGCCAACCGCGTAAGCCCAGACCAGGAAACATTGAATTAACAATACACCAAACACAAGCTTCACCCCACGAAAAAGTGTTGGAAAATTTAAAAGCGGCAGACATTAAAACTCACTTATTACACGGAAGAACACACAAGCCACAACATTTCTCCATCCCCGTTAAGTTTTTCTCCGCTTCCTTCATGTCGCTGTTAATTTGGTCCATTCCCTCTTCGATTCGGTCCAACTGCTCTGCAAATTTAAACCGTCAGTCCAATCAAGTTTTGAAACAAGAACAGAGTAATCATTTTAGCCTACCTCCTTGATCATCTAGCGCCACCAAGGTCCGAATACCGGCTTCTTTGCTCTAAAAAAGTTATGTTCTAAATTCAGTTCCTGTGTTCTCTGCTAAATTGACTTTATTTTACCTCTTCGCAAAGAGACAGCATCCGTCTCGTACTCTCCAAAGACTAAAAAAGAAGCACAAATGGATTAGCCCGAGAAAAAAAAATACTGATTAGACCAACAAGGCTTTGGTTAGCATGCCCTTTACCTCATCTGTAACTTGATTGGACTTCATCTGAAGCTCTTGGAGCTCAGATTTCGGAGCAGCAGGTTCAGCAGCCATTTTTAGTCCGTTCTTAAGTCTCGAGTGAAGTTACACCTGAAAGAAAAGACAAATAAAAGTACAAAATTAGTCAACCTTGTTCACTCATACAGGATGCTACAGTTGCCACGAGACTGGGACGCTACTAGGCAGCCAGGATCACAGACTTTCGAAGAGGAAAGTTGCAATGCAAACTTGGCATCAAAGTGCCTTAATGGGGCTCCGTGTCCTGACGAGTATCTCCCTTTTTGCTTACATGAAGCGGTTGTGTAAACTGCTAATGAAGTGTGTCCCCATGGCAATCGATTTAGGAAGTCAAGACGCCCAGTACAATGGTACTGTTCTTTTTCCTCTCACTTTCCGGAATCCCATGTCTGCGTTTTGCTGCGGAAAAAGCTAAAAGGCACACAGAAGCGGAAAGAGAGGAAAACGAAGGCGTCGAGAGCCAATCCAGATCTTATTCCCGAGTGACTAACTGATAACGTACGAAAAAGAAAAGCTCGCTATGTCTCCGTGTCCCAATTCACAGCGCAGGTACTCACTGGGCTAGTTTCGCGTAATTGTATAACACGCATAGTCTAATAAGAGAAAGAAATGGCAACAGAATGCAAACCATGATGTAACTACAGGACAGGTACGTAACAAGATGTAGTTTCAGCATTTATTTTTATACAAAAAGGAACAAAAAAGAGTAGGAGCCCAGCCCAACGAAACGACTGCTACAGATCAACGTACTATTTTCTTTTTCTGTTTTTCTTTTACTAGGTTAAGACATTGCAGCATCCCATTCATACAATTGTAATGCGCGGCGTGTCAAACACAAGTCGAACTGAATGGAGCAAAAAGCGATGCTGAGGAAATTTTGCTCGCTCGATTGGGTTATCTCATATCCAAGCAAAAACGAATTTTTGAAGATAAAAACGTCACTTTGTTTATTTGTGACGGAGCAACCCCCCGTAACAAAGAGAAAACGCAATTCAGCATCTTCCGCACAAATACAATCTGCATAAAGGAGAGAGTTGAAGTGCGCCACGATGAACTTTGACCAAGTTTGCCATTGTCTTGTGCACCCATGCAAACGGAATCAGTCACGGAACCCCTGCAAACCCAGTTCTCCTAACTCTTGTTCTTTTGGGTGCGCAAGGGTATCCCTTGATGCTAGTCAGGGTTGTATTGCACTCTCCGAAGCATTACGGCAAAGTAAATCACACTGAAGTCGTACAACCGTAATTAGACCCCATAAAACCAGACTGAATCATGTTTCAAGTTCACTAGTACAATTTAGCTTAATTGAAAGTCATTTCAGCAGATACGAAATGCTTACCTTGAGACTATCCTATTGGATTACTTTTATTCTAAAGCTCGTACACACCGAATGCGTATGGGGATAAAGAGCTAACGCAACAATTTTAACACATCGGAAGACACAAGTTTGTATGCTGACCCCGTATGGCTAGCAAAAGCGAAAGGCTGCTCTGGTGGGCCGTTATGTTCCAGGACAGCCATACCCAAAAGTTTCCATGTACTGTTCCGTAGCCCAGTTCTCGTCTAACGCTTGCGCTTTACTGATCGAGATCAATAATGCGCGGCACATTCATTCTAGGAGCAAGCGCAAACAGTTAACGAGGCAAAGCTTTAGTGCAAGGGTTTTCAACAAGGTCTTGTCCGGAGAGACGAAACACACACCCGGGCCCGAAAAACGACGGAGAATAACCAAACGACCAGGACCGGGAAAAGAGGTGTGGCATGAATATCATTACAAAAGAGGAAAGGGGCATTCCACAATCCACATAACATTCTTTGCTACCAAAAAAAAGGGACTTTTTACATACACATTTTTTTTTTCGCCGTCACACATGCCAACACAGACGATAGGTATATTTGGAAGTTATTCCTGGGGGATTTTATAGGCATGGGTCTAGAGACCTAGACAATCCATTCGGCTTCATCAAAGCCCTGAATCCGAACAAAACAAATGATATTCGCTGATACGGACATTTTCCGGAACATAAAATTTATAGCCCCGTGCTATAAGTAGAATATCTACGCTATTATGTAATATTCGGAGGTGGAACGGATAGGAATATACCGCTCAGAAAAAAAAGTATGCTACGTTTCGTCGATAAACCGGGACACGCAAAGGTCCTTGGCATAACATATATGCTTATCCATAAAACAGAAACCTAACCCTCGCAGTTTTCTACGTGAAAAAGTATAGCCAACCCTAGTGGTCAGAGTTTAAGTTATGCAAAACGACAGTAGGCAAAAGCTCAAAATCAATAATACGTAAGAGCAAGTTTGGGCGCTACGTTTACTCTCCTTTTTTTCACTAAATAGGGATTTCGGAAATGTGAGGTATCCGCAAGCTTGTCGCTTCGCTGTCCAATAAAGAAGCCAAACGTGTTCCTTGTTGTCTTGACCAATAATTTTTCCACGAGTATTATGCAAAGCTATTACTTTACTGAACTATTCAAGGTTGCGGTTCTTTCCTTTTCGCTTTCGATAAGCAAATTCCGGGTTGTGATTAATGTAATTTTCGGTGACGCGTTTACATTTTCGAATCCTACATTTTTTTAACATTATCACATCGCGATTAGTTTAATGAACTTACCCGTTTGTTTCAGGCTTAAGGCCACAGTGTAGTTGAACCCCTTATGGCGCTACAGCATGGCAAATTTTGATTCGAAACAATTATCATTCTCTGCGCAATATAACGCAGCTGTATTGTGACAGTAACGTATGGGATTTATAAATCTACTTTACTTGCTGATTTTCATGTTTAATATCGGTTTCACTAATTTTTTCCAGTGTTCAAGTTATGAAAATTTTAAATAAATCATTTATCAAAATCTTAAGCAGCACGTAAAGTAGATTTTGCTAATTAGAAATTCTAGACAAATAATTGCTCAATTATCCCTTTCAGTTTCTTTTAATTTCTCGTTTACAATGTGTGAAATTGCACTGAGAAAGGGTACGGCATCAGCGCCCTCTTCTGATAAAAAATTATCAACTAATTGCAGTTTACTTTTTTACATTTATTTACTTCGTTAAGTTGTCAGACAGAATTACTGACTCACCAGCTCGAAGTCTTTTTCACACTTAGGCCGAGGAGCTTTTTTGAATATTCTATTTAAAGTATGAGGTTTGTAAATATGAAATAATTCCAGCATTTTTTTTCTCCCGTTATGCAGTGAAAATTCGAGCTCGATTAGCAGTTCGCTGCTCTATATTGCTCTGGTGTTCCTGGATCGTGACTAGGGTACCTTCGTTTTGGAGCCGTGTTGTGAATCAAGCCGGTTGCAACAACATCAGAGAAGGCCTGATAATTTTCTTTTGGGCTTGTAGTTAAATCTAACGGCCATGGCGTTCACATTTGCCGCTACGTCATACGTTTTCGCACTAATCATAGATGCATTTCTGATATTCTTCTCTATTTTTCATGTAAGAGGCTTGCACTGGCCACAACAGGCTCAGAACATATAACCTAGCTATAAACCATAATATAGTGCGATTTTTTTACAATGTTATAAGATATAACCTTTTTTTTCTGTAGATTATCGCCTTTGATGAACTCAAAACAGATTACAAAAACCCTATTGATCAATGCAACAGCTTAAACCCAGTAAGTAACATCCTTCTAACTATTGCGAAATATGCAATTAGCCGACACCCATTTTTTCCTATAGTTAGTTTTACCGGAATATGCGCTGCACATATTTTTCAACGTCCTCTTCGTGTTTTCCGGTGAATGGTTTTCTTTGCTGCTAAATGCCCCTCTTATTGCCTACCATGTCCACAGGTAAGTGGTGATTGAAACGGATAATGTCTGGTTCCTGTGTTAAAATTAACTTACTTGTCACTTATCTAAATATGTACTATACATAGATCAATTTGTCCACAGGTACATGCACAGACCCGTTATGAGCGGCCCAGGGCTTTATGATCCTACAAATATAATGAATGCGGATGTGCTGAATAAGTGCCAGAGAGAAGGGTGGATTAAGCTGGCGTTTTACCTTCTCTCGTTCTTCTATTATTTATATGGGTAAATTAATATCCCTCTAACTCTGAGCATTGGTTTAATTAATGATTTTTCTCTAGAATGATATATTCCCTGATAGCTTCGACATAAGCGCTGTGTTATTTGCGCAGGTGTTTTTTTTTTTAATTCCTTTACTGTGTTCCTTGGTCAATCCTGAACAACGTATCCAATACTTAAATCCTCCCAGACAGAACATCATCAGTTTATAGTCATAACTTCGTACAATACATGTTTCCAAGTTTACGACCCGAACAAACAGTTTCGTCTTGCTCTATTCTGTTATACGTCAACTAGAATAACATTAAAACTCGAAAAGTAAAATAATATAAAAAAGTACTTGAAAGCCCTTTAAGCCTTTCTTGAAAACGAATCCGTACCCAAAGCCACATGCAGTTTATAGCAAGTTGCCGCAAACACTCCCCACTTAATAGTTATTACGGGCGAAATACTTATAGCTATACTGCAAACAATGAGGGTACTTTAAGTTTAGCAATCTTAATAGTAATAATAATAATACTGTTACTTCGGCTCCGTGACAGTGTTACTATTAGTATTATTGTTCTTGAACCTATTCTGGAAGAATACCAAAACAGTATAGTACCTTCAAATTCCAACACCAACAGTGGCTTTGTGCGTGCGAAAGAACACAGTCCCGTCCAAACGTCACTTTTTTCCTTCAGTTCAGCGTTCAGGGTAGGATTTATTCACAGAAAAGATAATAAGTATATGAGGCGCTCACTTTCGTGATCAGCCTCCAACTTATTTACCACAGAAAAATAAGTACTGTACAGTACTAGACCTTCTTTTCGTTCGCCCCTTTGGTTTACCTGCTGAGTAGGTTTTCCTTGTGGTGGTGCGTTCTTTCACCAAAAGCTGAACTCACACGAAACGCTACTGGCGCCTCAGACGACCAGAAAAAACATCGCAAAAAGAGAAGCCGAGGAAATTATATGTACTTTCGACTTTCGAATCTGCAACTTTTGACAACTAATTAGATATTGTATTTTTAGTATCGCATCAAGTGCTTTGATATTAAGTACTATTTTTTATAGAAACACAAGATAAAAAAGAATGAAAAACATACCAATATAGAGCCATAAAATAGATTCAATGACTTGACTTCATTTCCGTACCGTCCTACAATCTTAAAAAGTAAAGACAACAATTTACTATGGCCTATTATCGTTCTGTCCCTATTTTTCTCACGGATAGCATCAAAAACTACGAAATGACAACCCAGAACCTGGCATCGAACTGTTTCTGTCTGTGCATTGCGATATAATATACGACCGCTTTTATTATATTGTTTTCCATATAACTCTTCTTGTCAAAAGTATATTTTTAGATTAACGCCCTATATATGCATTACCCTGCTAAGTACTAACAAAACCCCCCTCCCCCTACCATCTCCTGGCCAAAGGAACCATATGCGTGAGGTTTATGGCTGAGGTTCACGGCATCCAGCAACCTCTTTCTACTAGGGTTCGTGGTATTCTCTGGATCAGCCAAAGTATTCTACGTGCGAGTCTTTGTTAGATCCACGAAGTGGTCCGTTGCTGTCTCTATTCCCGCCGCAGAGTAAACAAAACCAAATATCCAACACGTAAGATCACCCCGTTACAACATACATTATTTTTGTTTTTAGGAAAAATTTGGTTCAAAATCATCTATCTAGCCTTGTACCAAGATGAGCTGTGAAAAAAAAAGAATACGTGTTTCTAGTTTCTTTTTTTGCTTCTAATTCACTTGCAGGTAACATTGATTATTGCAGTGCACCACGACTACACATTTACGCGCACCATATGGCCTGCCACTTAACATTAAAATTTTAGCCGCATGAGAACTCCAGTTACACGCAGTCTATATTGCGAACATGAACAATGCGCAATTCACAAAAGGATCTTATAGTAATGAAAATATTCTCCCCAAAGCAATGAATAAAATTGATATCTGGATTAAAAAGGAACAAACCGTCACCGTAATGCTTTGCAGCGCGACTAACTGTGCGCAACTTAGAATACGATAAGCAAATCACGCACCACATTTTTTTTTATGAAAAGTACCCAAAAAAGCAACATTCAACAAAGAAATAAACTGTTCAGATTTTGAATCCCATCAACATAACCCCAATTTCATTACATTGCTTTACCGGACCTTCCGGACTTAACCCCCCCTTTTTTGGAAAAACGCAAATTCAAAACTGTTCCACGGAATCCGTAATTTTGGAACGTCTGCAAGGCGCGGGTTGCTTCCTGGCTATTAGTGTAGTTCACGAAAATACAGTTGTGTTCAGGAACCAACTTGCAACTGACTATCGTTCCACACCTACCACGACCGATATTTGATAAATAATTTCAAAGAAAGGTTTTTAAAGTTACTTGGAAAAAAGCTCCGTTATATGCTTTTCTTTGATATGGGGTTTCAAATTGCCAACGCAAATGGATTTCAGCTGCTCAGGATTACGAGTGCTAATAAAAAGATTTTGAGATTTCTGTTATACTTCCTGGAGACTTTGTTTACTCGGTCTTGTGTTGCGTACTAGATTTTTCACGATGTTTCTTTTCTTTCTTAAGCTTTTCTTTAATATGAGGTTGCAGATTGCCAAGACAAACGGATTTCGGCTTCTCTGGATTAGGAGTGCTAACGAAACGATTTTGAGATAACTATATATGCATCAGGAGTCTTTGCTTACGTGGTTCTGGCTTGCGTGGCAGCGCTACGTTCTTGATATTTCTTGCCAACGCTTTTGCCACCTTCCTGTGGCACATAGTCCAAAATCAGCTTACAGCCTTTAAAGTCGTACCCCTGTAGTCGTCGGATGGTCTTAGTAGCATCTTCTTCCGTGTTATAGTTTATAAAGGCACACTTCCAGTCTCGCATAACACGATAATTCTTAATTTTGGCATTTCTATCAATTAGCCACAAAAAAAAAA
>JAGJRP010000715.1:0-53242 GCA_022832235.1 Lepidurus couesii
AGCTCAGGTAAACAATCAAAAAGACACAATAAGACACAAAGCAAAAGACACAAAGAAAAACCAATGTTCACGGAAAACAGTTTGTTGTTGTTTTGGTTACCTTAACTTAAATGTACTCAAAATGGCGGATTTCGCCAACTCTTGCCGCGAGAGGCGTAATTTGGCAAAAGCTCTATAGTTCTAAACTTAGTAATTAGTTAAAACGATAATTTGCTTAAGGCTCCTGTTTATCTTAACTTGTTTGTTGATATGCTGTTACCACGGTGAATTTTATGTTTTTTAAACGCAAAAACCAGCGCATTTCATATAAAAAGGCATTAACAGTAAGTTAAGGCTACTAATCGCTAGTGCATAACTCGTATACAAGTTTTTCTATGCATAGTAAATTAGTAGATGCACATTAAGTTTTCAGCTATGTGAAATACATAGACTAGAAAATTTTCCATTGGTTGTGTACTTGGTACTCAAAAAAGAAAATTTATGTCATAAATGGTTTTCAAATACGACGCAACTCAAAACAATAACAAGCACTAACGCCATCTGTGATCGACGGAACTCAATACGACACAAACAGAGCATTCCGGAACGTCGTTCTCTATCGTTCTTTGGTCAACTTCTGTCGCTCCGTTCCGTTCTATTTTGGCAAAATTTTCAAAAGAACTAGTCCTGAACGGCCGTTCCGCCTCACCTTAAAGATCCGTTCCGTTCCAGATCCGTTCCGCTCAAAGATCCGATAATTTTATGGAAAACAATTTTAAAAATTTCAAAAGTTTCCAAGCGTGGCGTCTAGCAGGCCCAAACACTAGATTGCCTAGCCCCTAGTTGGAACGCTATGGGAACGGTAAATTTCCCGAAAAAACCGTTCCGTTCCAGGCCATTTTCAGTTCAACGCCGTTCCGTTCCCATTCCGCCCAAAAGAGCGGAACGGAGCTTTCCAGGAAGTTCTAGAACACGGCATATGAGGCAACTCGAAACCATAACAAACATCAACGCCATCTGTGATCTGTTTTACATCAATAAGCTATGGTTACGGGAAACTTGAGAAATGATAGAAATACTTTGCACGAGGCTTTAAATCAGAAATAAGTCCGAAAAAAGACACTACTATTTGAGTAAATGATTAATAACTACATGAAATTAATGTTTAATTAAGAACAATGCTTAAATAGAGCAATTACTAATTAATAATAATGACTAATAAACACAGTGAAAGGAATATGAACGAAACAAAAAATAACAAATGAAATGAAGTAATTTAGTACCTCTGGGGAGTCCACTTTGGGAGTTGCTGGAGGTTGAATATGGACCGGAGTAAGGGTTAACATGCTCCGTTTCTTGTCCGAAGGCAGGAAAGGCCTTTCCTTCACTACAGGCCTAACGTACCCAAAGAATATAACCAAAGTTGCCTTTTTAGAATCATTTCATTGGAATTTAATAATGAAAAGAGTCAAGAAATTACGGTTTCTCAGGTGTCAATACTGCCAATCGTTGTCCTTGGTTAATAATCTGAGCTTGTTCATGACGTTGGGCTCTTAATTTCCGTTCTGCCAGTAAAAAGTACGTGGCTGTGGTCTGATTGTACTCGTTTTTGTCCAACGACCTTTATAAAAGGAAAAATGAAATGAAATAGATCGAAAATTTCAACTCCCTTACTCTAAAATTTCCTCTTTGGTAGCAATTTTTCCATTCACCATCTTCTGTATAATAAGGGCGTGGTCATCTTCTGATAAATGCTCCCGAGACACCAGAGGCAAATAATCCGCGGGGGTTACTGGCGAACCTGCTTGCAGCCAAGCATCGTTAGCGATCCCTTCTAAAGTAGCTCGGTGCTCAGGTTCCCTTTGTAACATGAGTCCAATCAGCCTGTTGGGTGAAATCGAACCTTTATTAATGCTTTTCCGTTCATTTCCCCCCTCCCGAAAAACTTCCACTCCTTTTTTCCCGACACTTTTCTCCTTTTTGAATTGAAAAAATTCATCTTATTTCAAATTTACCTTCGACAACCCTCGGAAACATGAGCGGGAACTGTGTACTTGCAGTCCATAATCATTGTAAGCGTCTCCGAGTCGTTGGCTTCTTGGAATGGAGGATGGCCACATACCAACATGTATAAAATGACTCCCAGTGACCAAATATCTACAAAAACACGCCCAAAAAAAGTAGTACGTTTCTCAATACGTTGCTGTTTTTTGCTTTTACCCACTGCTGGAGCATCGTAAGAGTCTCCCAGCAAAATCTCTGGGGCTGAGTAGGCTAAAGATCCGCAAGAAGTCTCTAGTTTCTGGCCTGGATTGAACCGATTTGAAAATCCAAAGTCGGTCAGCTTGACCATATTGAGCTTTTCGAAGAACACGACGTTCTCCGGTTTCAAATCTCGATGAACGACGTGCAGCTTGTGGCAGTAAGAGATAGCGTGCACCACCTGTTAGGCAAAAAAACATACACACAACGAAATGAATGGCTGATTTTGCGTTCAGTTAAAAAGCTTAGGCTAATTGGATGGAAAATCATGGTTTACTTGACGGAAATAATGGCGTGCCAATTCCTCGTCTAAGCCATGCTCGTGTTTCATGATATAATCATATAAATCTCCTCCATCTCCCAATTCCAGGATCAAATAGAGCTTAGTTTGCGTGTCGATAACCTCGTATAACCGAACCACGTTAGGATGCTGCACCAATTTCATACAACGCACCTGCAGATGACAAGTTAACCCCCATTATTAATTTCTATTCGCGAATCTTAGACAAATCTCCCCTTTTATCATCCCAATGTTGTATTTTAATAGGATTTTTATAATAGTATATAATTTATCAAATCTATAATAATAATAATTAATAAATATTTTTTTCTCCTATTTTCTTCTTACATTATATTTCTAAACAATTCACGATTATTTTATTTTATTGTTAGAATTTTTTGTATTTTATTTTTGAAGAGTTTTTTTTTTTTTTTGCTTTTTTATTTTTACTTCTTGGAAGAGATGAGCTCGTGACACTTCGTCCAACTTATCCAATGTTGTATTTTAATATGATTTTTTTTTTTTATTTTTTTATTTTTACCTCTTGGAAGAGATGAGCTCGTGACACTTCGTCCAACTTATCCAATTCCAATGTTGTATTTTAATATGATTTTTATAATAATATATAATTTATCAAATCTATAATAATAATAATAATTAATAAATATTTTTTTCTCCTATTTTCTTCTTACATTCTATTTCTAAACAATTCACGATTATTTTATTTTATTGTTAGAATTTTTTGTATTTTATTTTTGAAGAGTTTTTTTTTTTTTTTGCTTTTTTATTTTTACTTCTTGGAAGAGATGAGCTCGTGACACTTCGTCCAACTTAGTTTTGTCGATGACTTTGACGGCCACTTTTTCGCCCGTGAAAACGTGTCTGGCTAGTTTGACGACTGCAAAGTGGCCCCTCCCCAAGGTCTCCTCCAAGTCGTACATCCCTGCAATTTTTCCATCGTAAAACGCAGACACGGACGCATGGGATGCTGCTCTTCCAAACGTCTTCTGCATTCTTCTATTTTTTCCCTTTCTTTCCCCGCTCTTTCTACCAATTTCGGTTGCTTTTTTCTCGCTCAATTTCCCATACACGCAGCACAACGATTCCCAAGCTGTTTGATTTAAGCCACGCCTACTGGCCTTAGTCTTGCCAGTACTGTGCTCCGCATTCTGGGTCGCAAACCTGAAAATAAAAACGAAAATATCTGTATTCGGTTACGTTCAAATATTACCCCAATATTAAAAAATTATTCAAATACTCCTTAACGAAAAAGACATGAAACGGTAAAAAAAAAAATACAAAAAAGTTAAAGGTCGCGTCCAAAACCAAATTCCCACAACCAAACCGGTCCTGACTAACGACTACTAAAAAAGAGTCACTTTTGTAAAACGTCTAACACGTTCTTGGTTTTTGTAAATTTTTTTCCTAAAAAAAAACGACGGATGAGGAAAAGGAGAGCTGTCTGCTTAACTAAGATCCATCAAGAATCCAAGAAAGCGACGGGCAATTTTTCCAGGGTCAAAAGAACGCTTGTTATTAAGACTTGCGATCGCGGAAGCCTCATAAAAGTTGAAGCTACATAATATCCTCCAATTATAGCTTTTGACGAAAGCAAGACAACCTACTTCCCGCAGGCACATTTTGGCTTGTAATTAAAATAACAGGCTGGTCCAACGTCACTAACTTCGCCTAAACGTTTTTAAGGGTCTTCCAACACATTTGATGCGTTTTATGCTACTTAACCTTCCACAAATTGATTCTAATAGCTCGATCGACCCCAGAAATTGAGGAATTCGGAGACTAGGGGGGTCATCCAAGGAGTTTCTAAGTTAAAATAGCCGTTAACGGCCTTTGAGGGTTAATTAGTTAATGAACGAATAAATTGACTAATGTGATTAATGAATGAAAGGCTCCCAAGGGCTTTTCTTAATTTAGTAAATGATTTTGTTCCTCGTGCTGCAGCATAGGAACTAAGGAAGCAGCAACGGGCTTGAATGGAGATTCTTTTTATTTTTTCTGCGTTCTTTTTTTGTTGGACAGCATTCTTTTTGGGTCCTGGCGCTAAACTGAGCTTTGCTATACTTAGCGTCATTGACCAGATGTCTGGAATTCCAAAACTGCCAACCCACACCACTCTGGCTTGGGTTTAAACCGCGTAAAAGGAGAAGTGTTATGTAAAACTGTGCAACATAGAGGGGATTTAGAACTATATATGTCTTGCACTTGTCTTGTGTAAGAATGGCGAAAAGAATAAGAATTTTACTTGATTATTCAAGTGGGGACCCCCACGAAAGGTTTGCAAAACACTGAAGAGGGGAGCGAATTATGGAGTAATTCTGGTTAATTAAGCTTACCGATTAGTTGAGGGACTTAGAGGGTGAGTTTAGTTATAACTCTTAAGATTCGCGTCCGATAATTCGTTGCAAACATCACAAAATTAGGTTCGCGAATAATCTCCAATCTTCTTGACAGCCATAACATGGAACCTTTAGAGTGCGAATGGCGAGTAAACATAAACAAGAACCGACCTGCAAGACGCAGTTCATTTTGTTCGTCAACCGTCAGCCGCGGTTCCGGCGTTTGCTTACGTTTTTAGACCGGGAATAACCCCCAAAAAACATATTTTGGCTTCCAAATTCTTGTTTTCGGTCTCAAATTGGAATTAGTAATTATAAATTGAATTGAAAATGTCTTCTGCAAAGTATCTACAGTTACTTCAAGCAGCTTGGAAGCATATTTGCCAAGATGGAAGAGGATTTGACCGCGTTATGAACAAGGTCCAAGTTAGACTTCTTTTATTTTAACTTAAGCAAAGTTCCACAAAATCTCACGAAAGAATGTTTTTCTTTAAATATTAACTCCATTTTTAACGATTCCGATGATTTTTGTATGATGTTAGCTCTATTTTTAACGATTCCGATGATTTTGGTATAACATTAGCTCTATTTTTACCGATTCCATCGATTTTTTAGATGAAAGTAGTAGAAGGAAGCGAAGGACGCTGCGTGACAGAGTTAAAAGTCGAAGAAGAGCATACCAATAAACTCGGGACTCTCCATGGCGGATTGTCTTCCACTTTGGTGGACTTAGTTTCTACCATGGCTTTGCTTACACATCCTCGCCAAGCTCCAGGAGTCTCTGTGGATCTGCACGTAACGTCAGTTAACCATATCCGACACTTTTAAAGCTTCCCCCAAATTAACCCTTTCTCTATTTCGTCGCCACAGATTCCTTAAAGCTGCCAAAATCGGCGAAGACATTCTAGTCGATGCTAAGATCGAGAAAGTGGGCAAGACGCTGGCTTTTCTCTCGGTAGACATTAAAAATAAAGCCACTGGCGATCTCATCGTCCGGGGCTCACATACCAAGTTCATAGGCCACCAGTGAAATCTTATTTGAACTTAAATAACGAAAAAGACAATTCCGTTGCCAGGAATTTACTAAGTTATTCTTAGGAAAATCGTAATCCAATAAAAGTCGTTTTAGATTTAAGTTTCTTTGAAGAACTGTATATTTTACCCCTGCATGGTCAAAACTTTTCAGTTTCCCTCATCACAATCATATTTTGTTGCTTTTTTTTTGCTTTTGGTTTGAGACATGATGAGGTAGGAATATGCAGAGTATAGAATGTTATATATACTATATAGATTGAAGCATAGCATTTTTTTTTTTGTTAGCTGTGGTTCGAGCAAAAGTATTTCTGTTCGTTCGTTCCTGTGGTCCGCTGCGTATTTTTTTGTTCGTTACATAATAATTCAAATAGGCGTGGCTTGTGAGCAAATGCTGCACGCGTCGTCTCCTTTGGTGCTGTGCTGCAGCATGACGTAATGACCCAAATAACCTGCATTGGGGTTGATGCGGTAGCTATGCAGCAGCGCTTCTTCGCCGTGCAAAGACAGTCCGCCGTCCAGCGTACTTTCCAGCGCATCCAAGGCATCACTGGCGGAGTCCACGACGGAATTGTCATTGGATCCGGCGGATTTCTTGCGGCTTACGGTGGAAAAGTTGCGGGAATAAGCCACGCAGGGTTTATGGTGCTGAACGCTGGTGAGCCGCGCCGGGATTTGCATGGCGAGCGAATCCGAGCCTTCGATTTGCACGGAAGACAAGGGAATCCCCAAACAAGGCGAAATAAGTCGCTGGTTATTGGCCAGCAATTCTACAATCTCTGACGCTTGCGGCCGTAATGAAGTCGTCCGGTGCCAACAAGATTTGAGCAAAGTCTCTCTGAAAATAGAAATTTCTTATGTGCTTATAATACTCTTAGTTTATATGAATTAAGCGTATATTTTGTCGTACTCTGCATTTAATTTATTCAATTACGCTAGTTCTTTGTATGTATTTTTAGTTGATTTATTTTGTGCTTCATGCTGCGTGAATGAAATGTTTTATTTAGTTTAGTTAATTTATTTGAGATTTTTTGTGCTATTTTATATTTTACGTATTTATTTATTTCTAGTATTTAGACTTCGGTTTATGTACATGAGCCGCGTTCGTTTTGACCTTGGTTCAACAACTTTGGAGTTTTTTTTCCCGCTAATAGATGGCACTAGTGTTTTTTACGTGTATTCTTATGGAAGAGTTATGTGATTCAGCGCAATTTTTTAAAAATAAACTATAGTGAAGAAAAAAATGAAATCGGACAGACGGTTTTCGCGCAATCGCCTGAAAATATTTTAAAGAAATTGGCATAACTCTTCCATAAGAATACACGTAAAAAACACTAGTGCCATCTATTAGCGGAAAAAAACTCCAAAGTTGCTGAACCGGGGCCTTAAGGCTCCTTTCTACCTTAGCTTATTGACGCGAAACAGTCGCAGATGGCGTTGGTGTTTGTTATTGTGATGCATAAGCCTTCCGTAAGAAAGCAAAACAAACATAGCTAATTGCCGGAAAGTACGGTTAGTATTGAAAAGTACTGTGACTTAACTTTACTGGTAGTGCATTTTTCTATTAAATGTACTGTGTGTTTTTTAACAAGTTGTTCCGAAATTCCCCATGGTAACGACTTTATACCGAGCTAAGGTATACGGGAGCCTTAATCGTATTTATTGGATATAATGTTAGTTCATTGTTACGTTAAGAAGGGCAAGAATACTTACAACTGAGGTTTAACCCCCGCAGGGATGGCGATTGTGTGTCCGTTCTTGACATGCTCCAATACTTGATTGTTGCTCAAGCCCTGGAAAGGGAAACTGCCGAACGTAATGATCTCGTAGAGAAGGACTCCGTACGACCAGATATCGCTCATGGGAGTAAATAACCCGTCGATTAGACTTTCCGGGGCCATCCATCTTACGGGCAACATTCCTAGAATTTCACCTTTCGATATACGATATTTTGCTTTCCCAAATAAGATCTAATCAACCTCATTTTAAGCCAAATATAGAACAAAAAGCGAAACAGAAATCAATCATCATTTCCTAATACTTCCGATCACAAAACTCCGCAAGTAGGACTAACGTTTGTCGCGAAAGCAATAAAAATGACAGAACATAGTAGAAATTGGCGTGATTTCTTACCTTTGCGGTTAAAGCGGTAGTAATCGTGTTCATACATGGGCCTAGTCATCCCAAAATCGGCCAATTTAGCGACCCGGTCGGAATTGACCAAGCAATTCCGGCAGGCGACATCCCTATTAAAAAAATAGAAAAAAAAGATTTCACTTTTCGTCATTTATTCTTATTTACTTGATTCGGTTGTTATTTTAAACGTGTGATTTAAAGTAACTAAAATCGAGTGCAATGAAACATGAAAACGAAGAACGGAAAAGAGAAAAAATAAAATAAAAGCGGAAGTAAAGAAAGAATAAAAGATTTCAAACCGGTGAACGTATTTGAGTTCAGCCAAGTAGCTTAGGCCTCTCGCTATATCCAACGCTAAGGAAGTGAGTTTCCGATTCGACACTTCGTCCGATTCCTCTCGGTTCTTTTCGTTGACCAAATGGCGCCGAGCCAGCAAGTACGTCTTCAAATCGCCTGAGGCAGAACAAAAGATGAGAATACAGCGTTACAGCCCATATAATGGGTAGTATCAGTCCCGAACAGACTCTCTTTTGTCTATTAAACTTTCACGAAAATTTTTCATTTCTGAGGAGGCTTTCTTAAAAAAAAAAATTAAAAAAACGTACCGTACAGCATGAATTCCATGATGGTATACACAGGCTCATTCCGCGTGCAAACGCCCAATAGGCTCACGATGTTCTTATGATGAAACCTTTTCATCATTTCCGCCTCGCTTAAGAAATCCAATTTAGCTTCCACGGTGGAACCCACTTTTAAAGTTTTTACCGCCACGGCCACCTTTTTTAAATTTAAGTTTTGTTAGGTGTTCAGGTGAGGGCGTAAAGAAAATAGCCAAAAATAGACCAATCAAGGTTTAAGGAAAAGCGAGGATTTTATTACCATGTTTGAGCAGTTTTTTTTTTTTTACTTACCCAGCCTTTATCGTCGAAGAACGCTTCTCCGCCATAAACCGTGCCGAAGGCGCCTTCCCCCAATTTCCGGTTAATTACGACTCGCTCTCGCGGAATCTCCCACTCGTCCAGCGTCAACATAGTGCCCGTGGAGAGCAATCCGAGCGCCCGCATCCGTTCTTCGGTTTGTCTTACGCGACGTTCATATCTGTTTAGTGTTGCACGGAATGGGTTAGATTAGGATTCTATGGTTTGTGCTTTTCTTTTCTTTTTTTTAAAGAGGGAGAAGAAAGAAAGGAAGTTAGGTTGGTTTAGTTCACCTTCGTTTGAAGAAGAAGAAGCATGTTGTGAGTAACAAGGCAAACAAACTGAATCCCATAATGTTGGCCACGACGATCGCTCCTTCACAATCTGAGCCTAAGAGCTGAGCCCATTTTTCCAACACGCATTGCGGAGGACTCTCGGAACCATCATCGGGTTTCGTCCCGTCTGGCGTAAGCCAAATAATTTCGGCCGCATTCAGTTCCAGCCTGTCATGTTCCGATAAACAATCCGATTTTTAATGAAAAGAGGAGAACAGACAAGAATATAGGGAGATGTAAAGAAACTAACCAACAAAAAGATATGAAAAGAAACGAAAATAATGAGAAAAGGAGAAGATGTAGCTTTTTACAATCCTCCAGAGTCGTTGCCAGCCACAGGGTAATACATGGCAATCAAGCGCGTGGCATTTTGGACCCACTGTATCAGCCGTATATCAGCTAGTCGAGAAGAACCGCCGCCAAACTGGACGCGGCCGGATACGCCCATGAAGTTTGTCTTGTTGAGGATCTTGACAAAACTCCTGGGGAAGATTTGTGTGTAGAAATAAGGAAGCTTTAAAGGGCAGTACACCAAAAAAACACACACACTAAAGCTATTTATCTTAAATAAATAGTGTAAAATCTAATTTCTATGGTTGTCTTGCTGTCTTTTGTACACGCACAATATAAACTGAGCTTTGAACGCAGGCCGGAGTTGTAGCGCTACTCCGGCCTGCTAAGCGGTTGCTTAACAGTGAAAAATTATGGACCGAGCGGAGCGAGTGGGACCTAGCCGGCTTTCTTAGCTCTGCTCCGGCATGTCTAACCACCGCTTTCCAGGCCTGTCATTCCGGCTGAGAATGGCTTGTTTTTATTACGTATTTTATTTCCCGTGGTATGTTTTGAACAATGAAACAAAATATGAGTTAATGACTTTATAGTTCTCTAAGACATAAATAGCAGATAAATCTTACTTTTTACTAAGTTTCTACCGGAATTTCTCATATTAAATTAAGGCTTCGTTAAGGCTTCGAGTCAGGCCTGAGTAACGCTACAAGTCCGGCTTGACCCAAGTTGGACTTTTTCATTGACCTTTTAGTGCTGATGTCATAAGATAAGATAAAAGAGGCTATTGGATAAAAGAGCTATTTTAAGCGAAAAATCTAGTTTCTAGGGGTTCTCTCTTCCGTACGTGCAATATTAACTGAGCGTTGAAGGAAAGAAATTATAAGGAAAATCGATATCGACATGGCTTTTGTGACGTAGTGTGAGTGACAGTCTCCGTTCAACGTAGTGATTTTGTTGAGCCACGCATAGTCAAGCCACGCCATAACCTTTTCGTTACGTCACCAAAACTTTGCAAGTCAATAACTTGTGAACAGTTTGCCATAAAAATTATAAATTAATTTAGCTTGCGTAGATCAGTATAAACTAAACGAATCACTCACAAAATCAGTACGTGAGGTTTATTAATTTATTGAATTCCTAAACGTATTCAAAGCTTACGTCGTGGTTTTGTCGGTATGGAAATCAGCGGCGTGGGAAGGATCTTGCTTGAGCAGTGTATCTAAGGCAAAGGCGTACGTCCACATGGCGTCGTACGCGTAGCTCGCGTAATTCGAAGGCGGAACGCTATACTCCCTGCATTTACTGGCATACTGTCTCTTCCAGGCACTCACAGAAATCCCCTCTTGCGTGGTGTAATTATCCGGCGAGTAATTGGAGTACGCGAGTGAGAAATGTCCGTCAATCGCCTTGTAATTAAGAATATTACCCGGCGAAATTTAGTGCAAATGAAACATTTCGATTAAGAGTACAGCACTGTACCTCCAACATCTGACGCGTACTGCAGGGAACTTTAGGTTGATTACCCAGAACGGCATTATAACGATCGGTATCGAACCAATTGGGCGCAAACCAGAACGGCAGAAACCAGACGTACCCTTCTTGCGCCGTCATGTTTTGCCGGTACGCTTCGCACATGACGGCACGAGCCCAATGGTCGTAGAATTCCCCGATGATGATTTTGGCTCGTTTGCTTTTCAAATCCTCCAAATACTATTATTTTTTTATTATTTTTTACCCGGAAGAAATGGGAAATAAACCCTTAAGCGGATCCCCACGAAATCGGAAACTTCTCCAGAAAAGCAAAAGTTTCATTTGAAGCATACCTGGGAGACGTCCGTAAGAGTCTTTTCTCTCGGAATCTTACGATTGGCGATGAAATTGATGCCATTCGCTTGAAGCAGGTCTTGGAGCAACGATAAGTACTCCGCGTACTTTTGCCCCTCTTCAGTCAAAGCTGCTACTCGACTCCAACCCAGCTTCTGCATGAGGTTCAGATAAACATGCCTACATTCCGACACCCGCCCCCGCAACAAAAAAATAAAATAAAAAAATAAGAAATATGAAACGCTCTCGAAAAACGAAATTAGAAAAGCAAATAGAAGGAAGTGAAGATGACACGTACTTGTACTGCTTGTTCTCTCCGATAGTACGGAAGAAATAGGGGAACTTTTCCCGATTAGAAAAGGTGGATCCTTCTGCGCTATAACTGATAACGACCGTCTTGAAGTGTCTCGAAACTCCGGCGATGGGTTCGACTGTATCCGAGCAAGCTGGTCCTTTTTTTGGGAGTTACAGGAACGTAGGAAAAAGAGTATAAACAATAGTCCAGAAAGTCATTTTTTGTAACTCGTATCGGGGTTAGGATTTCTTGGCGGCAAGTACGTACCGAGAATACCGGCCATGCGGTTAAAGTGCTCCAGCCGTATGTAATCGATAAAGCCTTTCATGACCATGTCTGAGCGACATTGACCATCTGCGACCTTGAGCTTGAGGACGTAGTCCCGCAGAATGGAAGTATTGCGGTTAATAGCGTCGACCGCCAACTGAGCGGCCGGCATGATCCCGAGAGCGATGTACGCCGAGCCGGTGATGGGGAAAATGCCGCCGATGTACAGCTCCGTCTTGGCGTTTGGGTTCCAGGTACTCCAAACTTGTTTGTTGTGTCGCATCCAATGACAAGCCACGTCGTGGAGGCTTTCATTCATTCCTCGTCGATTATACAACTTTAAGAGAGCCGCGTACTCCTCTTGACGGAATTCCACCCTCAAGATCGACTGGAGCCAGGATTTTCCCCGGCAAGCGAGAGCGAAGGAAAGAGAGAGAGAGAAAAAAAATGGAAGTAAAATGAAAAGGGGCAGTAAACAAGTCAACCAGGAAAATACGAGACCAAGAAGGAACAGGGGGAAAAGTGAAGAAACATGTATGCCCAAGTACATGGCTTCCATTAGACATGCAAATCTAGTTGCTTGCGACACAATAAATACTTTGGGGAGCTTTGATGACAAGCAGAACGTTGAACCCCTCCACTCGGCAAAGTTTTAATGGCCAACGGAAGTTTTACTTTCCGCTTTAAGAACGTCACACAAATGAGATCCAAATTGAGTGTAAAAAGGGCTTTATGGTTACCAGAAAGTTTAAATCTACCTAAAAAAATAGAGCAGAAAATCTAGTATCTAAGGGTATTTTTCTTTCTATTTTGCGTGAAATAGTAACGAAACTATTCAAATAAACAAGGACCCTAGTTAGCAAGCGCCCGTAAAGGCATGCATGACACGCCCTTGACGTCACGCAACGTTCGGTAAAGGCACGCATGACACTTCTTTGACGTCACGCAAAGTTCGCGTGTCAATAACTCTTGAACGGCTATTCGTAAAATTGTGGGAACAAGCTTGACAATTTTTCCTTCTGATAATTTGAATTTTTAAAATTAATTTAGGGGAAGTAAGAAAAATTGAAATAGCCTTTCCCTTCGTACTGATATCAGCCACTTTACTGTCAGGAACTCTTGTCGATCAAGGTAATTTCTTTTGCTTGTTGCGTAATAGTGTCTTTCCCCATGCTATCATGCCACGGGGTGTTAAGCTTACACGAAAGCCTTAAAAGGGGGGTATAAAATAAAAGGAAAAGCATAGTTACTTCGTAGACCATCTTAGCTCCTCGTTTGAGGTAAGACCAGGCAATCTTGATGAACCGTTGCATCTCGTAAGAGCAACGCATGTCCTGGTCCGTCACGGACAGTAATTCGCAGTGAGGGAAGGTGACGGTGACCCAATCACGCGCTTCCGTGATGCTGCTGGGCTTCCAGGCGAAGAACAACACGGACTGGCCGTGTGTAATCCGCTCGCGGCTTTCCAGTAAGAGGTGCACAATCTGCTGAGCGTGCGGGCCGAGCCATATGATCTTTACCAGCAACTGAGACGTGGGAATTTGATGCACCAAGAACTCCATGTAGTCTGGGTACTCGGCTATCAATGCAGCGCAAGGACGGCCCTGGCGACAAGCTTCCGGGTAATAAACTCCTTCTTCACAAAACGCCGCCGTGCAGTAATATCTGCAAGTTTCAGCACAAAACAACAACAATAGCCTCTTAAATGCCTTTGAAAAGAAAAAGCGGAGGAAAAGACGTAGTCTATATGGTAAGTCCTATGCCTTTTTGTCGCCGGATCCTTCATGTACAGGGCCAAAGCCGCCATTTCCTGGTCGCTCAAGTCAAAGAGCGAAACGATCGCCGGATCCTGGAAACTGCGCCAGTGGTCTTTGATGGGCAATGTATCGGCAAATTCGGCCGGCATAAACCAACCGAACCTATAGAGAAAATGTAATTGGATAGGTCGCTTCACTCTATTGAATACGAAAGTTATTCAACAATGTTCTATTCCTGTAGCTGACGTGAAACATGAATCAACTTGCAGGGGAAAAAAAAAAATAATACAAAAAGGCCGTGAACAAGGTCAAGCGAAGGGAAAGTGTTGTTTTCAATAGAAGCGAACACGTTTTTCTCTCAAGATAGCTTGACGTTAATACGCCAAAGACAACAAACGAAACTTTTACTATAAATTTCTCCCCTTTTTAATAATGTGAGCTAACAGAGCACCGGGGAAATGAGTTAAAGTATCAGTTTCCCTTTCTCTATTTTATTTTATTTTCTTGGGGGACAGAGGGTTTTCTTTATTTTTTTGTTTTTCTATTCCATTATGAAGGCTCATCATTTCTGAAAGAAACCCGTTTAGCAGCGAAAGGACATGCTGCAGCAAAAAATACTTTCCAAGAATTTTTTTTTTTACCTCCCGCCAGGCCCCAGACTGCCACACTGCTCGAACTCCAATTGTCCCGACATGGTCAACTCCCATCGTTCGATATTAAAGTCAGGTGGCACCCATACTTCCAAATTGATCATCGATTCAGGGATAATGTTCTCCATGGAGTCTAAGTGCGAGCACCTTTTTTTGTTTAGGTTTATTTGAAGGGACAAAAAGATGGGAGAATTAAGGTGAAATTTCTGTGCTCTTTGGCTAATATCTATATATATACTTGTCGTCATGGCAGCCGGATACGCGTGCCAACAACGCGCTGGTATTGAAGGTATCCCGGTAGGTTGTGATACTCACATTAGCGTAACCCAAGATCTCGCGAAGAAAAATGCTGTAGACTGCGGTCGTTAACTGATGCGTAATGCGGTCGGAAGTTTCCAAGCGTAAGTCTAGCAGCATGTCTTTGTAAAACAGAAACCGTAACGGAGGCGGCTCTAACAATAAAAATCCACACCAAGACAAAGTAAGTCAACATTTGTACAGAGTCAGAGTCGTTCATACAAACAAACAACAAAATCCTACCGAAAATCTTCTTTCATTTCTTCACCAAATGCCGTCACTTTTTCTTCAGATTTTTATATTTTTTTATTCAATTTTTTACCTTGGTCTAGTAGACACCTGGGTTGATGCTGCTGTTGCTGCTCCTTAGCCATGCCTGCAGCCACAAGGAACAGAAATAAGCCATATCTGATGGAAACTCTTCTTCTGCCGTCGTTCCCGTCCATTTTTCTGTACACAAAATGTGAAATTTGAGAGGTAGTGAGAGGAGGAGCATGAAGTATACAAAAGAAATATAAATAGAAGCGGAAATGGAAAATCCCAGAAATACTCTGCAGTTATAGGGAGTCAGAATTCAATTATACTATTCAAAGCATCAAAGACTATAAAGATCCTTTTCACTTTCTTGACAAATTTTATATGAAACGTAGGGGAGAGTCCAAAGAAAAGGCAACACAGGAAAACAACTTAGGCCAAGCCGGAGTTGAAGCCTTATTCCCGGCTTGCCTCGACTATATTAGTACAGCCCTAAAAGGTGCGTTAAAAAGTTAATATTGGGCTAGGCCGGACTTGTAGCGTTACTCCGGCCTGACTCGCCATCATTCAACAATGAAACATAAAGAAGACCTTAATTTAAAATGAGAAATTCCGGCAGGAACTTAATAAAAAGGTGATTAACATGTTTTTGCTGTGATTTAAAAAGATCATCCCTGGAGTAAACAGAGCAAACAGCAATCCGTATATTTATTCAGAAAAGGCAGATGCAGCATCCCTCGTCTGTCGTAAAACACTAAAGTGAAGACGCACATTAGAACTTTTGGCATAAAAAAGACCAGCAAATCACGACTTTCTATGCTAATTGAAGTGAAAGGTCGCTTTTATAAAGCATTCCTATCTGATGAAAGGGGAGAAAAATTATTCTTTCTGCTGGGTCAGGATATGCTCCATAAAACTCCTAATCTCGGTCTTCTCATCCTTTCGATGTTTATGGCGTGTGGCATTTTGCCCTCCGAGCTACAACGCATAAATATAAATATAGATTTATTAGGGCATTAGAAACACAAAACTTTTCCTTGCTTCAAGCCTTGTTTCTCCGCGCAGGGATCTTCTTCTTTTCCTCGTCCACTAATCCCAATATATTCTTTCATTCACTGAATCCCCGAACTTTGACCTTTTCAGCGTGTAAGATACCTGTTCGATCTGCCATACTCCCGGCTTGACTCGACTACGTTAGTACAGCCCTAAAACGCTAAAAGGTGCATACAAAAGTCGAGATTGGTGCAGCCCGGACTTGTAGCGTTACTCCGGTCTGACTCGCCATTACTCAACAATGGAATATAAAGTTAAGCCTTAATTAAATTTGAGAATTCCAGTAGAAGCTTAGTAGAAAGTAAGATTGATCAGTTATTGATCTTTTAGACAATTCCATCCTCATTTACTAGTATTTTTGTTTCATTGTGCAAAACCTACCATGGGAAACAAAAGAATAAAGAATTTGCTTCGCGGGCCAGTCATTCCCGCCCGGAATGACTGGCCCGTGAAGCGGCTCTTAGACATGCCGGAGCAGAGCTAAGAAACCCGGCTAGATCACACTCGCTTCGGTCGGTCCGTAATTTTTCACCGCTACGCAGGCCGGAGTAACGCTGCAAGTCCGGCCTGACTGAAACTGGTTTCCTTTTTTCTTTCGGACCTTTTAGTACTAAAAAAATACCAATCCTAAAAGCATTATGAAAGGCTGGCTCCAAAGAAATGAAACGAAAATAAGCAGATGGGACAACTGCTCTGCCGATACAAACGAACCCCATGTGGTCCAAAGTGTGTCAATTCGGCATCAGACGTAACCAACTTATCATTCTTCGTTTCTGTAGTCTTATTGATCATACCATGATGTATGATCTTAGCCTTTATCTTTTGTTCTATGCTTCTTCATTTGGGATACATGATGACAAAAAGCTATTTAAGCCAACCGTCCAATTATCCCATATGCATATTCACACGTTACACTGGAGACACTCACTCGTCCCACGCAAGTTTTGCCAAACTGGATTAAATAGACGCAATTAAGGATATTAACCGAGCTTTTCCGTCTGCTCCTTTAAAGCACTAATAATCGAAATTCTATTAAATTAATACACACAAGAAAATAGTATAAAATATATCTACAAGCTTATTTGATTTACGGTTGTGTATGGCATTTATGGCATTTTTTTTAGATACTAGGCGCTCGACAAGGAACAATCCCACATTGGAGGGGCAAAAAACTTCTTTTCTAATAAGTATGGACTGTACTGTACTGTACGTGTCGTGGCGCTAGTGCCGGAGTATAGGATCAGTCAATACAAGTATCAACGCTGTTCAAATCAAGCAACCAGGAGGGATAGAGAGAAAATGGGAAAAGAAAAGGGAAAATGCGCTCCCATATGGAAATTGCTTTTAGCACCTGACTTCCATACAGGATGCACCCGTAAACTTATACACTGAGCATGACGAGAAAAAATGTAAGAGAGAGAAAGATGTCCATACATAAAATCAGAACTTGGATTTTTTATGCAGAACGTGCCAACTCTCTAACATCCCAAACTCATCAGTTCATCCTCATATTTTGGATGCACGCAGAAATGTTGCACCAACAAATAAAAAATTTAGACACTATACCGCTTTAATACCATGCATAAGAGATTTATATAGCATTCCGCCTTCGGGGTTTCCATAATGAAAGCGCCGACTCCTAACTTTTGGCCTTACGCGGCATATTTCTTGGCAAAAGAGTGGGGTTTATACCGTGTGAAGAAAAATAAAAGCAATCAAGTTACAAGATTCCTGGCAGACCTCTCAAGAAACCCTCCAAAGGAATAATAAGTGTTGGAATGCGTTTATGTTTTCGCTGTATTATATCACTAGAGACGTATTCAAATTGTGTTACTACAAGGTCCAAGGAAAAGGTAACGCAGGGAACCAACTTGGGACCAGGCCGGAGTTGCAGCCTTACTCCCGGCTTAACTCGACTACGTTAGTGCATACTAAAAGGTGCATAAAAATCCAACTTGGGATAGGCCGGATTTGTAGCGTTACTCCGGCCTGATTTGCCGTTATCCTCACACAATGAAACATAAAGAAAGCCTTAATTTAATATGAGAAATTCAGGTAGAAACTTAGTAAACAGTAAGATTTATCTCCTGGTGATGTTTAGACAAGTATAACCGCATGTTCAAAACATACAACGGAAATAAAAGAATAAAAACAAACCATTCTCCCCCGGAATGACTGGCTTGTGAGGCTGTTAGACATGCCGGAGCAGAGCTAAGAAACCCGGCTTGGTCCCGCTCGCTTCGCTCGGTCCATAATTTTTCACTGTTGAGCAACCGAGAGACAGGCCAAAGTAACGCTACAAGTCCTGCATGACCCAAGTTGGTTTCCTTTTTTCTTTCGGACCTTATAGTACCAAAAAAATCTACCCAATGCATACCCCGGAGAGATCGCTTGTCCAATTAGTTTTCTTCTTGCATTCCCTTCGTTCGTGTCCAAACCAAACGGAACCCTTAACGCGATGCGTGTTCGGACTAAGCCAACATGTTTTTATTATTTATTGTACTTTTATTCACTTCATGAGATTTCGGAGGTTTTCTGTAAATTTTTTCAAGTTTTTTTTCCGTAAATTATAAATTATATTTTGATTGTTGGTCAGTTTGAACTCCGAATATTTACTTGTAAGATTTAAGGCATGTTTCTCCAACATCTACACATTTCGTTTTTTTTATTTCAGTTTTGCGCTTTATGAATTTGAATTGGCAACAAAAGGAGGGTCGGGAAGAAGCTTAAAGCCGATGTCCAGTAAAAATAATAATAATAATTGGGTCAGCGAAATGGGTGGAACGATTTGTAAGCACAAAGAAGCTGTAATGAATAGAAAACTATTCAAGAGTTACTCTCGGAAAATTTAATCGGATTCCTAAACATTTCCCCCTAAGCAATTGGCCCAAACAGGGCCATACAAAACTAGAAAAAGGGATAAAAGAAACCCATACATCATTCCAAGAAAAGACGAATCACGCTTCATGTTACCATAAAAGCTTTGCAGTAAGATGAATCTATATGTTACAGTTAATATATACTCCGTGTTTTGGCTTTTGGAGCAGTGTTTACTGGGCTCAGTTGCCGAATCGTTTAACCTTTTTCTTGTCCTCGAATTTCCAGTTTCCACTTGATACCAGTTCGCAGCTCCAAGTTTCTAATTCGTGGGTTCGGTACCCAAAACGACTCCCATAATAAAAGGCACCAAATAACACGATTTTTCATTAATTGGATCCCAAAACCTTCATCTCTTGTTCTTTATCTTCTTCCTTTTTTTTTCTTTTCTACTGAATCACCAAAGCGATCTAATTGTGAAGTTATAAAAGTTCAAAGATCGCACCAACTTTTTATTTCCCCTTTTCAATCCGCCCCCGGATAAACGCACTGAAATAGGTAGTTGAAAGGGACTAGTATACTCTGTTAAGACAAGGGTCCAGGGAAAGCAAAAGCAAGGGAATGTATTGCGTACGTTCCAGGCAGACTTTGGAAGTCACACTGCATCTTCCGCGATGCATGTCTCTGGGTAAAACCATTTCTGCGCCCAGCGAGAAGTTCTTCTCTCTCTTCCTCTGTTAGCACAGGCGCAGAGTAATTCCTTTTAAAGTAGAAGGTAAAAAGGAGGAAAATTTGAAGAGACGTTTTCTGGATAAACTCCGCGTCACATGACATGCACTGCTCTAACCTGACAGCATGCAGACGCAATTCCACGTCCTATGCGTTCCCTTAATCCCACAGATGGGTTAAGATAAGCCATACAATTTGTCCCTCTCGTCTCCTTGATTCCCGTAAGGAGTACAGCACCTCCTCCAAAGAAAAGAAAAGAAAACCAAAAAGGCAAAGGGTATGTATTCGGAGCAAAAAAACCGCGTAGAGACGGTTTTATCCATTAAGAAAAGGTGCCGTGTTGCAACTGCCTAGGTCTAAAAAGTAGCACGCAATAATCTTAGCGGTTAACAACACTAGGCTATACGACCCTTCCTCCAGTAGGGGAGACTTATACCTCCCCTACTGGAGCAACATGTTCTTGCACTTACAACCCCAAGAAAGCGAGAAAAACGAAAAACTCTTCTTCTTTTACTTTCATTATTTTTTTTAAAGAAAATGTAATCCCTTGCATAAAAGTGAGTCGTTTGAGTTCGGAGTTCTATTCGCTTTGGTGCAAGCTAAAGGGCGATACCCCAAATCACATGAATTCTCGTAGTTTTCAGGGTATTCTTAAAGAAATGAATTTGTTTTAGATTTGTACGATGAGTTGTTCGCCAGTTATTGGCATTTGAAATTTGAGCTATGACGTCACGAGCGAATCGTGGCGTGGCTTGTAGGCTTACCATGGTTACTGTTTACATCTATGCTTCAAACTCCTGAAAGATAGTAAACAAAGGTAGCGTGTGTACTGCTCCGCCTGCGCTTCGTGGAAGCCATGCGGATCCTTTTGTTTTGAAATTTAGTTCTTTAAGAGCTAAATTACTACTTCACACATGATGAAATGAAATAGCACATGAAACAACATTTTCTTCTCTGTTTTTAAAGACAAGAGTTAATTTTCAGTGGCTACTATCCATAAACCTCTTCAAGTTATGGCCTTTTTAAACGCGTTGAATTTATTCGATGATTTTACTTCTTTTCATTCTTGTGATTCAATTGATTGTATTTATTTCCCACCCAGACTCTGCAGTACTGTACACTCAAAAAAGCTCCCGAATTTAGACCGAATCCAACAAAACAAACAACAGAAAACGCTACAACAATGTTGACACAAAAGTAAAAATTAATAAATTTGCTTTAAGTGATCATCTCCCAACGGGGAAATGCGGAAAAACTACGGGCAATAATTTCATCTATTTCTTTTCTTTATCTCTCTCGTTCTCTCATCTCTTTCTCTGGGACGTTTCCAGTTTTTGCGACCAGTAAAGCGAAACATGCGAGAGACAGGGCGCGGAAACTTTATTAGCGCTAAAGAAAACTGTCAACGGAGGCGCAGGTTTTCAGCTACAGGATCCTTTACGCGTTGACAAATTACCAAAGGCCGGCTGGAAACTGATTGACTTCGCCTTGATCCTGGTGCGCGGTACCGTCTCGCACGTACGACAGCTTGATGCGCATGCGCAGGACGCCCTAATGAGAATGTATAACCATAAAAGTCTAAATTTTTTCTCTTTTCTCTCTCTTTTTTTATGAATTTGAAAGAGGAGGGGGAAGAGTTCAAGCGTCTACCGATTGAGGTAGGTTTTAGGGTATGTTTTAGTCATGTACAATACCTTGTTTGGGTTGGCAACGCGCAGGACTTGCGTCACTTGACCACCGGCGGCTAGAACGGAGCTCGAGGCCGGGAGCATTTGCAACTGGAATGTTTTGGGGACCGCTGCTTGAAACAGGAAGTCCGTGACGGGACTAGCGAGCTGGTTTTGCGCCGTTAGGGTAATGAGCACCACATCCGCTTCCAGCGGAGGCTTCTCAAAGCTAAAATCCAGACGAAAGCCATCTTTCTCGTACGCCACCACAGGAGGGAAGAGTGGGGTGCTGTTTCCAGGCGAAACGGGAGCTAAATTGGGCGCCGAAGTCCCCAACAAACCGTCTAGCAGTAAAGAACTCGTGCTAGTAGGAGCTGTAGGCGTGGCTAGCGACAATACAGGGTTCAAAGAAGGTCCTGTTGGTACTGTTTTGGCTAGGGCAGTCGTTCCTCCACCTCCTAATTAAAAATTCCCAATCATAAACAAGAAATTTACAATGCAATGGAAAATTTACAAGTCAAGCAGAATGAAGCTCAAAGATGACTACAATGGGTTAATTATAACTTAATTATAGATGTGGGAAATAAATAATATTAATAAATAATAAATAATTATAATAATAGATAAATCGATAGTAACTTGATCATACAGTGTGCATCCAATATTGATAACAGAGATACAGTTAACAAAATTAAAATGAAGACAATTAGTAAAATAAACAAAAATACATTAAATGCATTAATGGAATTCATAAAATCTAAATAAATTTAACGCGCTAGTAGAAGTAATCGAATTAAATGAAAAAACTAAAATTAAAAGAAATCAACTTGGGGCAAGGCCGGAGTTGTAGCCTTATTCCCGGCTTGACTCGACCTCGTTAGTACGGCACCAAAAGGTGCATAAGAAAGTCCCAACTGGGTCACGCCGGACTTGTAGCCTTACACGCGGCTTGACTTGACTATGTTGGTACAGCACAAAAAGGTGTGTAAGGAAGTCCAAATTGGGTCAGGCCGGACTTGTAGGGTTACTCCGGCCTGACTCGCCGTTTCTCAACAAAGAAACATAAAGAAGCCCTAAACTTAATATAAAACCTACTCAAGCACATATTAACTAAAATAACCGAAAAAAACAATTTAAAGCTTACTAAACCAATTAGAAACTAATAGCTTGAACTTAATCACAGTATATGAAAGACGTACTCGTAATGAAACTCAAATTCAACGATAAATTAACAAAATAAATAAAAAACGAACACAATTTCTTAGCATGTTTTTTAACGAAAAATTCGCACCCATGAGGTCCAATAGGTCCAAAAGCTCTTGACTGCTACCACCAGGAGTAGTACTAACAATCGGCTGATTCTCGTTATTGGTTGGTACCACTACTTCATCCTCTCCCGCCTCCATTCCTCCCAATAAATCCAACAACGCATTCTAAAATTCAACAAATTCATGAATATCTTAGATCCTGTAATCCCTCTCTCTCTCAAAAAAAAGGTTATTACCGAGTCTTGCTGGCTATGCGAAGGTGCTGTGACTCTGGCTTTAAGTTGCCAGGATTCCGAGTTGATCCCTTCGCTTTCGCCGTTAATCAAGGCTGTACCTGAGCGCGCTTTGCCCTCCATGGGCGGCATGCGCTCCAAAAGGGCGGGGCGTAAGTTGGCATACCGTCCAAAGAGCTGAGAATACTCCACGCCCCTTTGCTGTAACTCGACTTGCACATGGCAACCAAAGCTGCTCACAATCGATTGAATACGCCTGACCAAAAAAAAAAAAAAAAAAAAGAAAAAAACGATTTTTTCCTCTTATTTTAACTTCCACCAAACGAAAAAAAAATACGTAAGAAGATCTCAGAAAATGCCTTACGGGACGGACGTCGTGAACCTTGTCGACAACTTCGTAATAGACGTGAGGGCAAATTCTTTAGTCGCCAGCCACGATTGGTTGGAAAACAAGACATTCTGATACAAGTCAATCACTTCGTCCTCAGTGGCCTACAAGATTTTTTTTTTAAATATGTTCAAACTTTTGAAATCTTATTAGCCGGGTTTTGGGGGAATTCCATACCTGAATGGGCGTGTCTTGCTCACTGCCGAGCGTATTTCCAGCCACAAGAAGGTCTCCGTACTCGCCCAGGCACCAAATCGCTACTTGTACTAACGGCTGACGCTCCGATAAAGGCAATGGTGGGGGCACCAAGTCTGCTGCCACCCCATTGGCCGAGGAAGGCGAGGACGGGAACGAATTGGTTGAAGTCGGGGAGGAAAGGGAGGATAAAGGCGGCGGGTTGCTTATCGCCTGCCACAATTGCCCTACGGCGTAACCTTGCAGCTGGGTCGTCTCTGAAATGAGCTGCACCGTGCTGCAGACCACGTCTTCTCGCAAGTAATTCCCGGCCTGTGTCATATTTCATCGTTTTAAAAACAGACCCAAAATATGAAGAAAGGAAGGTGAAACTGAACCTACGGCGATAAAAACGCGCAAAGAGGTATCGATATGCCAGCGTTTGCAAGGCGCGAATTTTTCAGCGCTCGTGATGATGTTAGAGGAACACTGGGCTTTGAAGTCGGGATCAGCACGTTCCAAGAACAGCAACAGCTCTTTCATCATCACTCGAATGTTGGAGCCGTTTATCAGCGCGAAACTCAATTCCAGGGCCCGACGTCGTATCGAAATGTCCGGGTCCTGTCCACAAGAATTAGTCAGGCTCAGTTTTTTTTTTGTTTTGTAAAAAAAAGGACGAAAATGGTACTAGACTTTGTCGAAAAATAGAGCTAAAAACCTAGTTCCTAGTAATATATACTGCTTTCTGTTATGCGCAGAATAGTAACTAAGTTATTAACAAAAGAAATTTGTTAAAAAAATTTGACTTGGTGACGTAACGAGAGTGACATCCCATCCTAATTTGCCTAATGTTGCGCGGGAACTAGTAGCGTTATTGCGGTCCGCCTCGATGGCGCAATAATGAATCATAATGGGTCAAAAGACACAGCAGATGAGGCAAGAATTAATTATCAACAGTGACTTTGTAAATGATAAAAGCTACCGACCATTCTCCTAAGCTTAGGCGGGGCCTAGTAGCGTTACTTCGGTTTGCCTGGCAATGGGAGCCAAGACACCAAGAATGACCTGTAAAGGTTCACCGAACGAATGGTACTCTCCTCGCCGACTTTCTGGCGTTACTTCGGCTTGGAAGCTTTGTAAGTTCACCGAACGAATGGTACTCTGCTCACCGACTTTCTGGCGTTACTTCGGCTTGGAAGCTTTGTAAGTTCACCGAACGAATGGTACTCCCCTCGCCGACTTTCTGGCGTTACTTCGGCTTGGAAGCTTTGTTTTTTTACAGGAGAGGCGCCACTAGTTTTTTGTTTATCTTTTTAAGTAGAGCTTGTTTGCCACTGGTAAGGGCGTTAAGCCACACCCTTTCCCCTCGACTGCGTCACCCAAACTTTAAAGATGAATAACTTGGGAACGAGTTCATAGAAAATTGCGAAATTAATTCCCCTTTCTTAAAACCATACGGATTACCCGAATTAATCGAAATGGATCAGGAAATCGACTTTCGAAAAACGATTTTTTGACGGCTATTGTCCTTTTAATAGCAACAAAAGCGAGTTCTTACCTTAAGGCACTCAAGAATGGTAGTCCTGTGTCTTTGCACCGCCGTGTTATCGGCATGTACCGTACGCAAGAGTGTATTCAATGCCACGTAGCGAATATTCTTATCGCTGTTTAGCAAGAAGCGGCCGAGAATGTTCACTGCCAATACCTAGAAACAAAAAGGATAAACGACCCTCAAAGTAGCGCAAGGGACTCGACATGGCTCGAAGACGTAAAAAAAAATAAAAAAAATTAATCGCTTACTCTTAAACCACTCTCGGATTTGATGTCCATAATAGACAGCACGGTTTCATAGAGGATGGCATTGCCGACGTTTTTGGACGTTTCTGTATTGGTCGCGACTTGCGCTAGGATATCGTTCATGGCATCCGAAGCTTCCGCGTCGTTGTGGCCCAAAACGCGCAACAAACGCAGCAATTTGACTTGCAGGAAAGGGTCACTCACGCCAGACACGTCGTGTTCTGGAGCGTACCCAGCCATAATTAGATTCTTAAGGATGCGCACCAAGTTGGGTACCAACTAGAGAAAAAATACGGATAACTTAAGAATAAAAATCGATACTATTTGATTCAATTTCTTTTCGTTCGTAACTTTCTGCAAGGGTTTCTTTTAGGGGTTTATCTTTAAACGCGTGCGTTTTTACCTCACGATGGCCGCTTTCCTATTACGCAAACCCCCGCGATACAAGAAAACAAAAAACAACACAATCAGTTCATGTTGAACGATCTAAAAAATTCGCAAAAAAAATTCCACGTTAAGATTATGTCAACCAAGTCCCAAACCCACAAAACAAACCAAAGTTGATCACAAACTGCTCTCAACTAATCCTAGCTTGCTGAACTATGACTCTAAGTCGTTTTAATGCAATCTTAACTTGCTTTCATCCAAGTTAATGCTTTGAAAGGCTCCAAAATTGGTAAAAATCAACAAAACCCCACGTAGTGTATAAGATCGCATCCAAAGTTGCCTTGTTTGAACCCAATCCAACTTTTAAATCGAAATTATGTCAAGTGTCAGCTTAAGTTGTTGTAAACTTCCTTTAAAGCAATGAGTTGGGTACCTTCTTGAAGTGTTGCAGTGAATCAGGGCTCTTTTCGCACATGGCGGTGATGAGAGTAACGCCAGTGATCAAAACTCCTACGTCAAAGATAAAAAGCGACCGTAAAAATCTCAAGAATCGAGGATTTAGCAAAGAAAGTTATTTGCGTACCGTGATTCTTTTCGGTCAGAAGGGATCGGGTGGCCGGCAGGAACATTTCCATGAGCTCGGGCACTTTGCTGATGATCCGGAAGGCACACAAAGCTGCTTTCTTGCGGACGTAACCGTTCGTGGATTTCACGAGTCGCTCTACTTCGGAAGCCAGGTCCCGAGACATTTCGGGTGATGCAATGGCTCCTAGAGTGCAGAGCGCTAAACCAACCACGAACTGTGTTGGGCTGTTCAAGTCACTATTTGCCCACAGCAAACCAAAACACGTCAAGAGGAAATAGAAAGTTCGTGTTTATATACGCGTCTCAAGTATATTTGTTTTTATTTTTATTTTGGCGTTTACTTTTTCAGAGAGTTGGTGATGAGGACGTGGATGTCTTGTCGCTCGTCTAGCAAAAGCATGGCTCCCAAATATCCAATACGCTTATCCGTAAAGCGAGGAGAAGCAATTAATTTGAGGCATTCCAGCTGTCCAAAATGCGCTGGGTACCTTTTTCATTAAAGAGAGTACCGTTATTAGGATAACGATGCAATTAAGAACCTTTAGGATATGTGCCAAGAGGTAGGTGAGTTAGTTTACCCCAGCATATGAATGTACAGCAGTTTGGCGACATTTCGACAACGCCAGACAGAATCTTCTTCTCGAAAAGTTGATCGAATGTAGGCGCATTCCTTGTTCACAACTGCTCGTTCATCAGCTGCAGTTCTAGCTGCTCGGATTTGTCGTATTAAGTCTCTTAATCGCATAGGTGTAGGCATTTTAACTGTGAAAAACGAAAAGGGTTAGTATAAAGGCAGGAGATTAACTGTTTTGTCTCTTGTAGGTAAAATAAACTTGTTCTTGCCTCTTTCCACAGCGTCATTAATGACCTGCTTGATGGTGTTGGCCATATTATTGGGAGCTGGCAGCATTTTTGGTACGTTCAAGGTTATATTTGCTCATAAACAAACCATTAAGTTAAAGTAAGAAGCAAAATAACTGCGATAATACAATAATGGGTGCGGCGACACAATATAAACTGGGAAAAAAGAATGTTTAAAATCAATTTAAATTCAAGTCTTTGCTGTTTACCTGTAGCTAACAATTAGGCCAATTTGTATTTAACAATACTATAAAACATTAAAAATCTGCTGATTTCAACAACTAAACAGACCAGAACGAAGCCGAAATAGGAGGTGTGGATCAAGGGAGGGGTCTACGATCTGGCGGCTCATTTGTAAAGCTTGGTAAATTGGAAAACTTTAGAACTGAGTCGCCAGATGGTAGTCGAAAAACTGGGTGAGCTTTATAATTCTGTCGGGAGATGGTAGTGAAAGTTCTGGCGCGCAATTCGTGGGTACGTTGCGTGATTCTGAAACGCAAAAAGGCATTTCGTCCCCTTTTTCATAAACGTTAATTAATCATACTATGAAGCATACAGATAACTTACGTCTCCATACAATTGAGAGGTATGTGCTCTATATGCTTATATTTATGTTTTGCATTTAAATTGCATTTCTTTTCTTTTTTACCGGCGTAGACAAGCCGATTCTTAGGTATTTGTATATTGTTATTTATAGCATATATTTTTATTTTTATGTTTAAAACGGAAAAAAATGTGAAGCGAGTTTGCTGATCACAACGAAACGATGAAAATTCACATACATACCAACATAGCTTTAATTTTCCCAATTGCTCTCACTCAAATTTCATTATTGTAACAATGAAAGAGGGGCCACACTTTCATTGTTACAATAATGAAATTTACGTTCTGCAGCAGATCCGGATCTTTTTTGCCCATCACTGCACTCAATCCCAATCAACACCCGATTTTTTAAACAACAAAAGTTTAAACTGAAACTACAATATTTAACTGTTATGGAAGCCAAGCAATTTATCTTGAATTGGTAGTTAAAAGACACGATATAAAGCACTTGTTGCTTCCTAATTGTATTGTTAATAGTTCCCCTGCGAATGTCTCCAAGTTAATCACATTCAATCTCCTTCATACTGTAGTTGTAGTTAATTCAATTCAGGCAGTTTTAGTGAAATCTTCCTTCTTATTTATTTCTTGTTTCCATAATCGTAACAAGATATTTACTCCTTTTTCTAAAAAAAGCAAATTTCAAGCATTGATTTATAAATTTGTTATAATTTGTCTTATACTTCTCTTCGTTCCATAAAAACCTAGTTATTGTCATGTCTAGCCCCGTTGGTTTTAAAACCAGAAAAACACTCATGTAAGCTCTTTCAACAGTTTTCTGTTAAAAATTGAGAACTTACCATATTTCATACGAACACCAAAACGAGTCCGGACAAGTTCAGGCGAACGAATGCACAAGGTTGTTTCTTTTTTTCTTTGCCACTGAACGGAAGTGAAGCCGGAAGCAACGCTGTACCGTATTGCCAGTTGCTTCCAAGAAAGCAATCAGTGCGGACGTGCTTTTCTCCAGAGATGTTATTTAAGCTAGTAGTGAAGCTTTATAACATAGTGAGTTAAACATTACGAACATTAACATAGTGAGTTAAACATTACAAACATTAACATAGTGAGTTAAACATTACAAACATTAACATAGTGAGTTAAACATCGGAAGTGTTGTCGCAGCCTACTTCATCCCTGCCTTACATCATCCTTTGGATTCTGCAAGATTTGCAACTTTAATCTGCTAAGCTGATATTCTGCTACTTGGAGGTAGCTACATAACCTTCTGTGGGAATCAGGAGAACCAGAAGGAACAGGTATGCCAGGAGTTAAAGTGTTGTTGGCCGGTTAGGTCTTTTGCCGCAACTTTTAACTTCCTGGGCGGCGAAAAGTCTTTGTTGTTGCCATTCATTAGGTCTTTAATGGTAACAACGAAGCTTTTCTATGATCAACGGGTGGTCAACGGATTGGGAAGCATCTACTGAAGAACGCAGCACAGGCAGGGATAGAAGTTTCGTCTATGGAAGATTTGGCTCCTCTTTGTGGTTCCTCCATGTCCTTTCTTCAAATCTCAGTGTTTTCGAACGAAAAAATCAACGCCAAAAAAGTGCTACGTGTCTCTTTCCCTCAATCGTCCCGCTCATCGAACTTCAGCCCTGGCTCATCTTCGTCATCCATTGAACAAATTACTTTTGGTGGGCCTTCTTCAATTCCCTGGTGTTTTCAAAATTGTCTGCCAAAGACAAAGTCAACTTTTGGAAGTCGGATTGTTCGCGAGGTCGAGGTAAAAAGATAACCTTTTTCTTTCCCCAAATCGTTGAGATTTTGACTCGTTTGTATACATTTCCGCCTTATTTTTTTTTTACTTTACATTTCGTTGCAGGACGTTTGGTAAGGTTGAACGTCTAAAGTGGGTGGAAGGTGACGAAAGGAGGTGGGGGAGGACAATTGGGGGTGGCGAAATTCATACGATGTCCCGAGACGAAAAAAAGGAAGAAGTGAGGTCGACCTGGCCAACGTCTCAAACGTGTGCAACTTGTGTTGTTGTTTTTTATTTGTCACCGGAAGTCTACAAACGCGAATCTGGACAAGTCAGCAGCCGTCTCTGGGAAGTACCTTTTTGTACATTTTCTGTTTTCTCACACGTTTTGGGTGTTTTCCTTTGGGTATATTTTCGTGATCATCAACACTTATTTTCAAGTGTATAACTTTGTGTTAACTGATTTCATGCGGGCAAATAAGCAGAACTTAAGCTAGCTAGGCGAAGCTTTTGGATTTGGAAGGGTAAAACAATTCTGGCCGGGGTTGTTTTATTTCAACTAAATCTGCCGCATCTTTTTAATCTAATTTGGGAAGATTTTTTCTCATATGAAGAAAATTTTCTATTAACAACTTGCATGGAAAACACCCGGGCGCCAGTGTGTACCCTTTGATTGTTGTGTTAGTTACATGATACTGATGCTTTTTTTCTTTTCTTCTAGCTTTCGCGTTTCAAAATGAAGGTGTAAAGGAGCGCCCGAAACCTGCGCCAAGAGTATCAACATCTCCCTGATCTCAGTTTAAAGGTCTTGGGGAGCTTCGGATAATGGTACAGTAACACTTTACATGTACATTTATAAGTTTTTAATACCTGTTATTTCTATTTCAGGCAAGCAAATGGAAGCCTATATTGAAGTCAGTCGAAGATTGATCACAAGATTTAATCGTAGCCATTTTCAAGATCACTCCCAACGACAGCTAAGAAGCAGATTTATATGCAGTTTGGATTGTTGAATTTTCTTTTACATTTTTAATTTTGTTCTCTTTTCACGGGTCACGCTTTAGAATGGCGGCTTCTTCCTTCAAACTGCTTTAGGACTTCCATAAGATGCTGGATCTAAGTTCTCCTCGTACTTCAAACGTTAAGGCTTCCGCATACCTTAAAGCTAATTGATGGGAAAGAGTCACAGATGGCACTGCTGATAGCACACGATTCATCTTTACTCAACTATGGAAAGAAACTGACCAATTCAAGATTCAAGACCGCGGAATTCAAGAACTAAGATTCAAGATCGCGGAATTCAAGAGACTCAAGATTCAAGATCGCGAATTCAAGAGCTCAAGATTCAAGATAGAAGATTCAAGATCGAAGATCACGGAATTCAAATTTTCAATACTCAAGATCGCGAAATTCAAGAAGATTTTTTTCCGGGCCCCATCATCCTCTACTTCGCTCGAGAGTCGGTAGTGTTGGGGCTTTCCTGTTGTTGGTTGTTTGCTAGGCATTCTTTGCTTTTCGGTCGATATTTTGGTTCAGTTCGGTTTTCCGCAGGATCAGTTCATTTAGGCCACAGTCGATTTGTCGCTTTCGGTTGGCTAGTTATAGGTTTTGATCAGTGTACACTGTAGACGCTAAAGTGGGCCACAGTGACCCAGGTGGTACCTGGAGAGACCCCTGCCTTCGAGCAGATAATACCATCCAATCTTGGTAGGGGGGACCCATAGCCATGCGAAGGTAAAGGTAATTTTCGGTTGAACTTTCAAACCTTTTTCAAAATCATCCAGCCATTCAATAAACGCGTTCTTGTACCGCGTTGCGTTTGTACAGTACAGTTTGCCTATAACCTCATCTACAATGACTCAAAGGTCACTGAAACTATTAAGTCCCCGCTTTTTTTGTCAAAGTAAGTTTCTACTACGACTTAGCTTATAGCATAAAAGGAATTGTGTAGCATGTCTCCCTGGCATAAATTCAAAAAGCGCGCCTAGATTAAGTTGCGTAATAGCTGTTACCTTGATGGCTAGATGTCAGGCCAATGACTATTGTTTTTCTCTGTTCAATGTTTTGTTTTCGACGTGCGTAGAGATAGAAGCTACTAAATGACGCCTTTTCGGAGGATCCGATTTACCAAAAGCTTACCGATCGGACCGCTAACCGTTATGTGGCGTGCTGTTGGTATGTCGAGAGCAGTTTCTGTTTGGGAACGTGGACTAATGAATATTGAATTTAACTGACATTAATGTTCACCAAGTTAACGTCATGTTGACGTTCCTTCTATTTAGTGTAGTTCCCAGTTACGGCATGTCTTTTTTTCTTTATCAAGGGATTAGATTAGGTTTGGTTAGGCTAAGGTTAGGTTAGGTTTGGCTAGTAGGTTAGGTTTGGTTAGGTTAAGTTTGGTTAGGTTATAGGCAGAGCTGCAACTCGCTCTTTTTTTATTAGTTTTGGTTAGGTTAGGTTAAGTTTGGTTAGGTTAGGGTAGGTTTGGTTAGGTTAGGTTTGGTTAGGTTAGGTTTGGTTAGGTTAGGTTAGGTTTGGTTAGGTTAGGTTTGGTTAGGTTTGGTTAGGTTTGGTTAGGTTTGGTTAGGTTTGGTTTGGTTAGGTTTGGTTTGGTTAGGTTAGGTTTGGTTTGGTTAGGAGACCCGCTCAGAAAATGCATTAAAAGGAGCGCCTAAATGCCTGAAGCAGACAGCTTGTGGATGTCATCCTCAAAGGCGCCAAGAAACGTACCCTAATCCTAATACTCCTGCAAATTCTAAGCTTCATATTCGCTTTCTTTAACAGAGGTGGCACCACATGTTGGGGAATAATAGGGTAAATTTCCTCCGAATAGGCGTCTTTTAACCTCTTGTAAATGATTTAGACCTAACGTATTTACCTTAGGTGTTGTTTAACGTTAATGGCTTTCTGGTTTGGGTATACAGAAAGAGGAGAAGGCTATATTGAACGACCTTAACTAATATCCCTTGCTGCGTTCACGTACTAATGGAACTTCTGGTTGTGAATCTGGTGGTTATAATATCTGCAGTTTTATGCAAATCAGGTTTCAAACTAATCAGGTTTGCCTGTTATGCGATTGAAGCTGAGTGAAAACGTGGCGTTGTACCACGTGGAATAATTGTAGATTTAGGAAAGATTGTTTTAAATGTATCTAATAGTTTAATAGAGTATAGTAGATTCGTAATGATCAAAGGACACAGTAGAAGGTCCACCTTACGTCGCTGTTGGTCGTCCTTATTACGTAATTATTAATATGTCTTAAAGAAATTTAATCTCTGTGTGGTTATAGCCAATGGACAAAGATTTCTTCAACTCGATATGCTACTGGCTCCTGAGAGGGTTAGATACATGTCGTTCTTCTGTCGAATTGTCCTTGGCCAAGACTGTACCATGATCAAGATTATAGTTATTGGATTGTGCAGTCTTAACGCTGGAAGAACTTCCTTAACTGCACCGATCTCTTGGTAAGATACAATTGTCATGTTAAGGGATTTCAGACCTAATGTATTTTTTACCTTAGGTGTTCTTTAACGTTAATGGCTTTCCGAATGACCCTAACTAATATTCCTTGCTGCGTTCACGTATCAAATGGATCTTCTGGCTGTGAATCTGGTGGTTATATGCAGTTTTATGCAAATCAGGTTTCAAACTAATCTTCCGTCAACTATTGAAGAAATTGAACATTGATTTGAAAAATGTTGTGTTTAACGTTTCAATGATTAACCCTTCCAATTGCGACTGTTGTACTTTAAGGCAAGATTGACACATTGGAAGGGTCCCGATGTTCAGCATAACAGGGTTTGAGTTCGCGAACTCAAAGGCGCGCCTTTGCGTTATTGTACATTTTTCGAGAATTGAGAAGAATTGTAACGCTTTTTTCGTATTTTTTTGCTTTCTTGTATACATTTGTCCCTCCCAAACATGCACTAGCGCTCAGTTTTCCAAGTCCGTTGAAATTGTTATTCTGTGTCTTTTCTTAGCTCCAGAAATTAGATTTTAAAATTATGCAAGTGAGACCTTTTGCTTGACCTTTTGCTTCCCCGTGGAATCTCTTATTTGTATAGTTGTTGACCCAAACGTTCCCCGTAAAAATTGCGGCTTCCAAAATTATACTTTTTATTGTACGATTTGTAATTCTTGAAATAAAAGCGAAAATTTGGGAAATTTTTGCGCGATTTTTCGTAAAAATCCGCGAAAAGGGGTGTGGCCTCCATCAAAAGGACGAATCCTATTGGTGGATTGGCCAAAAAAGGAGGCGTGGTCTCTTTTCGAGCCAGGAAAGCTTTTTCAGGGCTTTTCTCCATAAGGAATAATGTTAAATCAAGGGGTACCTTGAAAAATCGTAAAAAATTGAAAGCCTCGCCCCTTCCCCTGTTCCCAACTCCCCTGCTCGCTTTCCTATCCCCGATATTCGAGCTCGTAATGCCGAAGCATCACAATTTCGAATATAGGAATAGAAGCTTGCAGGGAAGGCATAAGGTACAGAGAAAGGGAGCCATTTAATATTTTGTTTTTTTTTTTAAGAAATAAAGTGCATCGACCGGAAATCGAACCGAGGACCTGTTGGTCCCCAATCGTACGTGTTATCCACTTGGTCATACGCTTATTATAGAAAGTCGTGGAAACTTCTATAAATGCAACATATGAACGAAGCTGGTGTACGTGTGCCATGGGTGTACTCGTGCGTAACATCCATCTTTTGTTCGATTTATAAAAATATGATGGTTCGGCTACAACCATACCTTCTACTCTAGAAACTTGCATTATTATTATTATTATTATTATTATATGTCCTTCAAAAATCGTGAAAAATTGAGAGCCTCACCCCTTTCCCTGTTCACAACTCCCCTGCTCGATTTCCCGTTCCCGATATTCGAGCTCATGATGCCGAAGCATCACAATTTCGAATATGGGTATAGGAACCTTGCCGGGAAAGCATAAAGGTACAGAGCAAGGGCCATTCAATATTTCGCTTTTTCGACGAAATAAAATGCTTCGACCGGGTATCGCACCCACGACTTCGAGCACACAAAGCTTGCGCCTTATCCCGTTGGTCATATGCTTATAATGAGATTGTGCTGAAACTTCTATAAATGCAATATATGAAGCTGGTATACGGGGTACGTCGGTAGCAAACATCTTTTGTTCGATTTATAAAAATATGAAGGTTCGCTTTAGCCATGCCTCGTTTTCTCTAGAAGTTGTTGTATCATACTATTCTTGTATTTTTTTTGTCCAATCCGTGTTTAAACTTCTATAAATACAAAATAGAAACAAAAAGCTGCAGTTCTACAGCTTCTTGAACGCACCAACCCTTTACTTTCGTTGTACTGAAAACCAAGTAATGCTATCGTATTTGAATACAAAAAAATATCGCAGAACAAGCACCAAATCACAAACACTTGTTTGCAAGAAAATTATATTTGTATTTTTCTTAAAACTTCACACATGAACCACATTTCCAAAGCACGCTGCTCTAAGCACGCTGCTCTGGTACACAATTTCACTTCTTCCGCGTATGCAAAACGTCCTCAAGATCTTTTTCCTGTTTGTAGTTCCGCACTCCAAACCTACGGCAAATCCTGGAAACCAGCTTGGTAAGGGCAAACATTCGGCGAGATGAACTACAACTTTGTGAAACTTAAAATAAATTTTGTACGAAAAATGTTGCTTAAATATGCCTGCTTTAATGAATCTCTCCTTTGACCAATACATGAAAAACGAATACGGTACATCAATTTCTCTTTACGTCAGATATTGCGAACAAGTTGACAAGTATGGATTGTCCTTTACCACTTCTTTTCTTTTTCGTTCAAGTTTAATTTCTTCTTTAAAAAAATTAGTGCACGCAATCCTGAAATGTAAAGTCAAGCGATTTGGAATGAATTTGTGAAACACATTATGCCAATACGCGAAATCTTGAGTTGCAGTTAGTCGGATCCTTTATTAAATGGCCAGATGCCTTTAATAGACCCCCAACTTTTAAGAGATGTTGTAGAATTGGACAACGATCGAGGTCGAGTTGTCGGCTGGCATGGTGTAGTAGAGGCAAGATCGTCGGACCGGCTGGGGGGAAGGGGCGTGGCAAACAAATCTGAGAGAGCAGGGCGTGGTTGTCGACGCTCCGGTATACAAGCTAGTGAGTTATCTAAATTGACAAATCCACAACAACACCCAGGATCATTCATTAGAACCACAATAACCACAATATTGTGTACTATTCCTTCCAAAATAAAAAGCTACCGAACGAAATAAACAATCCGGAGCTGCGCTACGAGCCCGGCTAGTGAAGTCATCCCATCGGCTAATATATATAATTCATAGTTGCGCCATTCATTGATATCAATAGAAGGTGGAGTAATGCTACTGGACATAGACACAAGAACTACGACGTACCCGACACAAGGACTATGGACCCTGACATAAGGACTACGGACTCCGACATAAGGACTACGGACTCTGACATAAGGACTACGGACCTCGACATAAGGAATACGACCCCGACACAAGAGCCGCGTTCGTTTTGACGAAAGTTTAAGCCGACTTGAAAGTCCACCCAAGGCTTTGCGCTTATAAGCGTTCGAGATAGGTAGACTTCGCCAGACTTCGGGCTTACAAGCGTTTTCTTTAGCTAGTTGACTTAAGACTTTGAAGTCGACTTTTAGTTGTGGTCTCAAGTCAGGCAAGTCTATAGCGAGTACTCTAGTGCTCAGACTTAAACTTAACCCCACACCTTGTTTATTCATCTCCTTTGTCGATATCGAACAATTCATGTATTACTTTTGTTTACTTTCTACAAGCACCGCCCTATGGGTGGAGCTTTTAAGCGTTCGTTTTGGACTCGATACTTTCCAAGTCGACTTCCGTAAACTTTTAAAGTTTAGGCTAAAACGAACGCTTATAAGCGTAAGTCAAGGAAGTTTGGCTAGTCTAAGTTTAAGTCGAAGGTGCAAAACGAACGCGGCTCTTGTGTCGGGTCTGTAGTCCTTGTGTCGGGTACACCGTAGTGCTCGTGTCGCGTTGCCAACGCTACAAGTCGGGGTTGACGTTACGCAAAACTTCGGTAGCTTTAGAATGAAATAGGCTAGAATTTAAAGGAACCTTTAGACCTTTTGCACTTACCGTGTATGGGCGTTTGTTCATATAGAGATCCGTGGCGTTGTCTTTCAATGATTTCGCGTCGAACCTGTACCGGTGATTGAATTTCCATGCATTGTTCCGCAGCTTTACCCCAGCTAAACCAAACCAAACCGAAAACAAGAACAAGCGTGAGCCTCGATTGAGCAAAAGTACGGTTTTTACCTTCTGAAATCCAAGAAACACTGGGAAAACGCCTGGTTCCATTTATCTAGATCACGTTTAGCGGTGAAATCCAGTTGATAAACGTTCTCTCCATGGACTAATTTCAAAGAAGGTTTGTTTTCAAGCAACAGGGCTGTGAACTACACAGAAGATGAAAAAAAAAATGTTAAAAATGTTAAAAAGTGATGTAAAGAGCCACACTTACTTTGTTGACTTGTAGTGTCACTTCAGCTTCATTACCAAGATCCTTAGCACTTTCTTTTCCCCACCATTGCCAAACGAAGCCATCTAATTTCGCATAACCTGCTCGCTTCTGCCATTGGACGGGACCTTCCGTGATGTCGGTGAATGCATCTGGCTGGGCAGCCAAGCGGAGGCAAAACTGGCCGAACAAAGGTAACTGGGAATGTGCGTTTTCTTCGTATAGAGTGCAAAAAATAAAAAAAAGTTAACATTTTATTTATTTATTTTTTTACTGAGGAAGTTTACCGAGATTTTCCAAGGATAAGTCATGGGATTTAATAGCATCATTGGCATCGCTGAGCTTGAGGCTACAAGAAGCAACCAACTCAAACTTGGGACCCCTACAGAGATACAGAAGTTTAGTAGATATACTTGAGGGGTACAATATTCATTAGCATAGCAGAAACATTAGTACTTACGGGTCTTCCTGTGCTCCTCCGTCTTTGAGTTTGGCAGCCATTTTGCGGCCCAGGGTTCGAGTTATTGATGAATGCAAAGTACGCGATATTTTCCTCGGAGTGGAAGCCAGAGCCAAATCGTCTTGCAGGACACATGCATAGACTTCCACATTCATGGAAAAGTCGGGATCAATCTGAGAACTAATACCCCAAGTTGTACAATAACAGTAACATTCATTTAAATTTCAATCCAACATGTTAGGCTCACAAAACTTACAAGTAAAGTGTATCCGTAAACGTAATGTCCGTCACGGAGCGGTCAACTGGGGTTACGAGTTCTGTGTCTTGAACTTCTGTGCCGATGGACGCGACACAAAAGACAGCAAATCGGCGATAATCGCCTCGATTTTTGAAATGGTCCGTTTCCTTCCACATTAAAGGTAACCGCAATTCCGAAACTGTGACTTTTCCGCGACACGGTGCAGAATTTCCATCTCTAATGCCAAAAAAAGTAATTTTAAACACGAACGAGAACATCTTAAAAATAATAAAAAAAATTCACTAACCGGTTTGAGGAGGGTGCTCCTGCTCCTCGCAACTGCAACTCGGAACGCAAAGCGGCCATGCGTGCATTAGAGACTCGTAGAGTTTTCGCCGCTTCGAGATTTTGGCTCGGGTGCTTACATGCCGCCAACAACCGAGTCGTTCCTTCCCGAATTCGAAGTTCCACATCCAGTTTTTGCTCCAAATCATACTCCTGCCCAAAAGAAAAAAAGTCAAACCAGTTCAAACATTCACGAATTACGAGCTAAAGAGCTAAACCACATTGCCACACCATCGCATGACAGGAAACCGAGTAAAGTAACCGCAAAAGCTTTAAAACGACTCTAACTTTCATCGCTCATTCCTTGAAAACAAAAACAAAAATATATGAAGAGATTTTATGCGTGTTTCAGGAGTTGATGGAAATCCGTTTAAGAGGTTAAAAGTGCGCCCAAAGATTTTTTCACCCCATCTCGTTTGACAAGAATACTTATCCAGCACACGCCCCATGAATTCATCCCTTTTATTATTTGCAAGCTGGAGAATGCTCGTTAACAGCGCATGGTTCCCCGCATGTAACGAGGTCGTAAAACATGGCTCACCCAACCTTTAGCTTTCAACCATATGTGTAACATATGCACGGCAACTTCCCCGCGCAACGCCTTGTGGCACACACAACAACACTCATTGATCAAGGCGAAGTGTGTAGAGTACATGGTATAATACGGCACCTTGAGATGATGCGCAATTTGGCGGAGATAATACACATCCAGATCTGCAATGGCTTCCGGCTGCTCCGAGGATGACGGAGGGGCGGTTTGAAAATTGCTATCAATGCCAACAGCCGCGGTCATACCCGGCAAACTTGAACGGTGTGGCTTGGTTCGGAAAGACGAGCGGAAGCGGGAATCCATTGCAATTAGCATATGAATAACAACCAAATCACGTGTAGGAAGAATGCCTGTCTGTGCCCTTAACGTAGCCCACACGCAAATACACGAGTTATTCTCCTTTTTTGTCCCTAGGTCGTCTTTTTCAGTATTCTAGAAACCGAAATCCTTGGAAAAGGAAAACGACCGATAGACGAAACCGTACAATAATGGACAACTACGACTACGGTGAAGAATGGGTTTTTCTTTTGTATACTTTTTCATGTATACTATTTAGCTATAAGACGAATTTAGAGTGCTGGGTTCGTAAAGTCACACTTTCGTCACCAAAGTTGCAGAGTCACCAAAAAGCTTGGCCATGAATCAAGTTTCAGTTAAGCTGGCTTCTAACCATACACGATGGCCTATAGAGATAAGAGACAGAAGCTGTTTTAGAGAACTAAGAAAAGGCTTACATCAATGTTGTCAAGGTTAGGACAATAGTAATAATCGCCTCTCGAACGCAAAGCACGACAGTCCTGGCCTTTTCCCTTTCACTCACAATTGCTCTTTCATTTTGGCCTTAACGCGAGGGTAGTCAAGATCAAACCGTGTTCAAACCAATCTGTTGACGTCACTTTTTTCCTTGTCAACTTCAAAAACAGTTCATTACCAACAAAACTAGCTTTGATTACAAAACTAAGGCTCCCTTGGTTACGCCAACACAAATATGAAAACAACCCCAAAAGCCCGCCTAGCAACTCCCAAACTTGTCAAAAATCCATAGTTTTTTGGTGACAGCTTTAAACCTGAATCTTTCTCATATGAATACATGAATATTCTAAAGTTATCCCTAAATCTCTTCTGGAAATACCGCACGATCACAGCTTGTCCTTGTGCCAACCCCAAAACCCATCCATCAACGTAGCCAAGTAGGCTCTGGCTTATAATAAGAGCCTTGTTGTCCTACTTTGTGATATTCTACACCCGTAACACGTCACATTGATTAAGGTTCACTTTCGCCACTTTCGTTATCCACCGCTCTCAACAATGAAAACTGGGTCTTTCGAATCAACAATGAAACTGGGTAAAGCTAAGGCTAAAAGCACACTAAAAGAGTGAATTTGGCCCTGCAAGGAACTCGACTAGATCAATAACGTTGATACTCGCTAATCACGAAAGCTAACTCCCACACGCTTCTGCGAGTTAGAACCCCTTTGATTTTGTGGGCTTTCGTCTCGAATGCCGGCTCGAGAACTACTAAAAGCGTAACTATACCAAGTGGCTGAAAAATCTTGGACCCGCCTTCGAGAATGACGGCACTGGCTGACAGTCCTCGTACTGTACAGTACTCTTCAATAAAAACGACCCCAACAAACCATACTGTCCTAATGGCCCGCAACGGCATGTCTGGAAACAGTGCTGCGAATGGTCGTGCGAATAGACCTAATGCTGTTTCGTAGTGCTGTTCCCAGACGCACAGTTGCGGGCCATTAGACGGTATGGTTTGTTGGGGTCGTTTTTATTGAAGAGTACTGTACGTACAGTACAGTACGTTTAAAGCTGCACTAAAAACAGCGAACGTTTTCTGTGTCGAAACCACACTCGCGGTTAGCGGGCGGACTAGCGTGGAGCCCTTGAGCAAAACCAGCGAGTTTTCCACTACCTTGTTCACGTTACGGTTGGAAAGAAATGGGAATAGAATACAAACGAAGGCGACAATACGTTTACAGCGCACCTGTTAACGGATAACCGCGTCAGAAAAGCGCGTGGTCGAATTTGCCGTGCGTGCTGCCCAACCCGGTCCACCCTTTCATGAGACTTGTTTAATGAAATTACATGACACTCCCATGTGAATGAAGTCAGACTAATGAACAAGAGCACTGCTGGACTAAAACAGTAATCCACTACACAGCATGAGGGGAAAAGGATACCAACAGGTTTTCATTTGCGTCCATCGTGCGATGAATTCAAATGCATGTGGGCCTCATTCACTATAGATGAAAAATAAATGTGTTTTTTTGCCCCCAGGTTTTACGAAACCAGACTTGACATTAACTTCCCATTAGCCCGCCCAGGCTGTATCATTTACATTCCAAATGCGCAATTCCCGCAGTGCGCTTCGACGTTAATGGCCTTCTGCGGAAAGTGCAAATAATCTGGGAGAAAGTCAAAAGATTGGTTCTCCCAGTTTAAATGATCTGCCTTAGAGCCAATGCTTATTGGAAATGTCAATGTTCCCGTAAAGCTTCTCATTTTATTTCTCATTTTTATTTTATTTGTACTGTCACAAGGTTAACACAATTTGGGAGACTTTCTAGCGTTTTCTCAAGCGAGTCCATAAAAGAGGCAACTTCCTCCATCTGAAACGGCAACAGTTTAGCCCTTAAAGTCACTTAGAGCAATGCATTAGACTTTCTCTATCGAGTAGTATGTGGTAGCGTGAGTCAATTGACTAAGTACGAACAAGTTGAGAAATGACTGCGAGCAATGGGAGTGGAGTTGTAATGAAAATTGGGAATAAAACGTTGTTTGAAAAGAAAGGCATACATAAATGACTGCCTTAGGAAGTCTGTTATAGTCGGCTACCACAAACACTTCCGTTCTGAGAAAAAGATCCACGCCATCCGAAAAAATAGCTTTCCTCGGAAACTAATGACGTAAAAATGAAAATAACGGGTTTGACTATAAACATTTTTCGTTAGAAAAATCAGCAGCCGACCCACACTGCTGCACACTAATGTTTATTTTAAGAAATGAACCGAATCTAACATCCGAACCATTTTACTAGGCAAAAACAAGACCTTATATATGCTAAATAGGTTAGTTTTTCAAACCTAGAAACAGAAACAAGGAAAAACCTCGTTTATCTCTTGGGCTTATAACACACGAAGTATGAACACAAGGCTATCTATCTTTCTCTCTATATATACCTTGGATCGAACCGACACACTAGTGTGCAAAGCCAATAGCGAACGACTCGCCACAGGCTTTCTGGAGTGGGTCAAGTCTAAAAGGCTGGCATGAAATTTCGGCGCGGAAGGATATTGGCAGATGTTTCTAACACGGGATCGATTTACAGTGCCGAGGGTTAAAGATTTTGTGCAGTGCATCAATGTCGATGTAAAGAACTCCATCGGAGATAATGCGTAGGTCTTCCGCCCACGCCAAAGCACGTTGTGGGTTTCTCGCGAAAATGCATATGGACGAGGCGAAAGCCAAAGGTCATTTGATGCTGGTGGAATGAAAGGCAAATAACTGGGAGAAGTTCGTGACGTCAGCAGCCGCGTTGCACTGCTGGACAAGAGCCGGCCGCCCACATTTGTGCGAGGTAATTTACATAATCCAGGGCGTTCGGGCTGTGTAATAATGCAAGAGGGATTTTCACCAAGTATAGGAGCCATCGCTTGTATATCACAAGGTATATCACTATCCACTACGGAAATTTATCTTCTTAAGCTCTCAGGGATCGCCAGCTTTTTCAACCCGGACTATTCGAATCTCTGTGAACTTAGCTAGACCTTCGCACAACAACGAAACGTATTCTACTGAAAATGGTCCATCGGTCTGACTGAATAGACTAGTAGCTATAATAACAAAAAACTCCGTGGGTTTTCTGGATGACATCCTTTGCTGGCCACTGGCTACTTGCTTTCCACCTTCACACTGCGTGAAAAATTCGACCAAGCGCGGAAAGCCTACAGGTGCAAGAGCAGTAAAAAGCAAGATAATTGACTCCTTCTACATAAAACAACACAGGACAAGGAAAGAAGACCCTAGCCATTTTTTTTATTTCTGGGAAGGATAATTAAGGTCAATATCCCAAAGTCTACACGTACTAGCTCCCCAAGTTACTTCCGTTCTGTTAGCGTTTCTACCTTTCGTCCCCGTTTACAATACTACAAACGCAAAACTGCTTCGTCGGTTGAACACCCCTGATCAAACACTATAGCGGTAGCTCAACAATGAAAAACAAAGGGCATATTAATTTAGGTATGCGAGATTTCCTCTGAAACCCTAGTAGAATGTAAAATCTATTTCTTACTGCTTTACCATACGCTTTTACTATCCCAGGCTTAAATCACATCTGGTTCAGCGCCTAAAACACATAAAGAGAAATAAATTACAATTAACAAGCCATCCTTTCTTGGGGAGAGGCCTTATTTTTCATTGTAGAGCAACTCGCTACAAATCCGGGCTGGATGGCGCAAGCCGAAGCTGGCATCACGAGCTCAGCAGAGGTAGCGATTTGTTTTATAACACTATCCTACCTTTCTTACACGAAAAGACAAGGATAACTAATAGCGATAATTAGCAAATGAAAGACAGCAAATGGGTTGTTTGGCGCAGCAGCGAAAGTAACGGAATTACCAACCTACGCTTTTCGTCCAATCGCCTTGCTCGATCCCCGATGGAGTTGACCGAAGCCCCGCCTCCAGCTTTTCGTTCCCTGCAGTTAGGGAATGTCATAGCAGAAGTGTTTCCTAAAACAGCGTAACTTGTTTACAATCTCCAATTTAAAAAAAAGCTTGCGTATTATATTATAAAGCAAGAATGAAGAGAGGTTTTACAAGGTAGTATCAATTTTAATTTGCCTAATCTTAAGCAAAAGTAAAAGCTGTCTATTTTTTAATATGTAGGCACGCAACATTCGCTGGTCGAGGTAGCAGCACAATGAACGAGAAAAATGTTCCGTCCGTGAAATGCGCTGTTTGCAAAAATCAGGTTCCTATATCCGAATGGGTTGAACACGAAAAAGAGCATTTCCAGCCAAGCAAGAGAAGATCTCAGCGTCTGAAAAAATCCAAGCTGACTTTACCGTAAAAACTCACATTGTGTCTAATTATAGCACAGTATGTAAGTAACGATTTAATGTAGGGAGAGTCTAACAGCAACTAATGCGTATACAACGCCAAGCCCTGATGACCCTGGGCCTTCTACCCCATTGAAAACAGAGGAAATCGTGCATGCAGTCTGGCTGGAAGAATCTGAGCCCAATTGTTCATCAATTGACCAAGAATACCTGGAAATAGAAAGTTCCGCAGACGAGTTCATTACGGTAACGCACTTGTTGATCAATTCCGACGTTTTAATCGCGTGTCATAGGTAAACCCTTCGGTGACGGACGATTTGGAAGCTAAACCCTCACGGGTAAACCTGGACAATGCAAGAATATTTGTAGATGGGGCACCCGAACTACATGAATCCATGCATTACTATGAAGACTGTCTCGCTCCTGACCAAATCAAAAGTGAGCCTCCGTTGGACTTGCCAGTAGAACCGCGACATTTAGAAGACACAGATCTCTTCAATGCCAGTTGTCAGACAGTTCTACAAGGAAGCGATATACAGCAGTTAGAAGTTACATCCCAACAACTATTGAAAGCGTGGAAGTCTCTATCAGGCAAAGAAGAATCTAGAAAGAGGTCAGCACAGAAAATAGAAGTGTCTTGCATGGGTATGTCTTACTTTAAACAAAACCCACTCGCATTACGATATTATACAGGTAAACTTTCATGTGAATACCTTTATGGCAGATATATTTTCCTGACTCAATTTTTTCTGATTTTTTTTCAAGGTTTCCCGTCTTTCACGTGTCTTTTAGACTTGTATAACCAAGTCAATAAGTTAGTCCGGGTAAATCATCCCGTACGGAGTCCGTTTGAGTTGTTTGCCATGACACTCCAACGCCTTCGCTTGGGTTTTGAAGCGGAAGATGTCGCATTCCGGTATGCTATCAGTCCTCATGACGCGCGCTTTTATACCACCTTATGGGTAGACGCCATGTTCCAGTGTCTTCGTGGCATTGTATCTTGGCCGACGAGAGACGACCTGCAAACTATGCTACCTGCCAATTTATCCTCAGAAATGAAGGATCGCATTGCGATTCTTGTAGACGAGTTCGAAATTTCTATACATCAGTTTGGAACCAGCGCCAAAGAAAACAAAGTCAAGTACGTCCTTGTGCTCAACCATGAAGAAAATGTGCTGTATGTCAGCAAAGCATTGCCATCAGTTGACACAAGCGCCATGGCAGGTGTTAAGGAAGTGGTAGACCAACTGAAGCCTGATGACTTGGTCGTTTCCTTATCGCACCCATCAGTGGCTCCCTTTACCCGTGTGCCGAGTTCACGATCCACAAATCTGGACACTACTCATGGTGTCGAACAAGAAAATGGACCCGTAAAGGATCGTCGCCCACCCTCAGAAGCGTTGGAGGACTTTGTGATTAATTTGAGAAAAATCGCTGGACAATTGGCAACCAAATTCAAGATATTACAAACGGCTACACCTGATTGGCTTGAGAAAGACACCAGTGGACTCACAAGGCTGGATAAAGCTGTTACCGTTTGTTCAGGCTTATCGAATTTCTCCCTCCGGGCCTTAGGCAATGCGAAAGTATAACGAGACAGAAAATCTCTTCCTTTTTGTTAAACGGTTAACGAGGGGATTTAATTTTTGTGGGAAAGTTTTGAAGCTTATACTGTACTCAAAAATCTTTCGTAATAAAATTGAAACCTTTATACAAATCACCAATTACTGTCCATTATTATTTGCCTATTGTGCATATTAATGGACATTCTGATTTATTTGGCCTACTAATATGTGTTTCGCCAAACTATCGTCAGTCAAGTAAGGTGACTTCTGGAATATACTTGTCCTATTTTGTTTAACACCTGTTCTTTACGAGTAGAAGGCTTAAGCAACAAAAAGAACTAAAAGATGACAAGGCATATTGCACTAAGAGGCCCGCAGAATAGCAGATGCTACAGTTATTTATGGTGTGAGCCATCAAGAAACATGTGCATGTGGTTTTCACTTACCCAGGTTTTCCTTGCAGAACGCAATAATGAGTCCCTACGTCGCAGCGTACTCTTGTAATCTGATACGTTCCTTAGATAACTAGGACTGTCAAATATGGCTGATTTTGGTAATTTGGACACACTTTTGGAACGGCTTCTCTTGCGAGGAGCCATGATGACGGTTATACAGGTTCGCTTTGCTGATGTGTTTCCTCCTCCCGCACCAAACAACAAAATTCAAATACTTCGTTGGTTCAAAAGAGGAGGTGGGTCTTAATAGGTAGCACTACCTACCGTCCAAAAGTGGAAGGGTTCAAGGAGTTAGTGTTAGCCTCTCACTAGGTGGCAATAGCTGTCGAGAGACTTTCATTATAGCGCTGCTTTCAAACAACAAAGCGGAACATGCACAACCCAAATAAACGGAAAGCGATTAAACATATTTCTAAAACCAACTCAAGTCTTCTGCACGCCTCTAAACGGCTACAATTAAATTAATTCACGATACTTTAGTGAACTCGCCATCATCATTATTATTAAAGGACCGAATCAAACACATTAGAAGCTAAAATAGTCTAAGTACGGAGCCTCATTAATTGGAAACGCAAAATTGTGAACGCAGATGTGAAAAACAGATATACAGAAAACGTTAGGACCTGATTAGGGCACGTCAGTACAAGCCATATGTTTTAGAGGGCAAAGGGCTCTTTGCCAGTGCCAAGGCGCAGTCGCGTCCTTCTTTTTCTGCGTCTCCTCTTGCATTATCCCCAAGCACAAGATTCTCGAAACTGACGTCAGTTATTTAGTCAAGCACTCCTTGTGGTCGTACGAAAACGTTCTCCGGACATAAACTTGAATCGTCAGTTATAAGACTTTGTGGCATTTACAAATCCCACTCTTTAGTACGCCAAAGTGCAATCATGCATATCGCAATCGCGATTGCTTTCACCTTGCTGGGTTTAGCTTCCAGCCAAACCTTCATCGATGAGTGTAAGCCCTGTCGTCTGGAAAACTGCCCCCCGTTACAAGAACCGTGTTTATCGGGAGTGGTAAAGGATAGCTGCAACTGCTGTACCCAATGTGGCCGTCTTGAGAACGAGAAATGCGACAACGAAACGCTGCCTTTGCCTTCTCGACACCAATACGGATTATGTGGCGAAAACTTGATATGCGCGCTGCGAAAAGACCTCAAGGCCGGAGTAAGTGAAAACGACTCTGATTTCTACCATCTTGATTGAATATCGAACATTTTAATTAAGTGTGCATTTAATTACACGCTACTTTTGGTTTATATACGCAAGGTCTGGCAAAGGTTTTCTGTTTATGCAATGCCTCCCACATCCTATAAACAGATCCCCTTCCCACGTCCGCTCCGAGTCTAAAGTTAAAGCCCGAGTTTAGTACACAGGCTACGAAAATCTCCCTATGTTGCTACGCAAGAATGTCGTGCTCTAATTGCTATCCCGTTTTTCTTTCTTTCCCTTTTTTACGTTATCAGCTCTTGACAAACATCCGGGCCTGATAAGGACCTAAAACGAGCTACGATAACCCTTAGTTGCGCTACACATATAACTATTCTTTTTTTTGCGATAAGGTACAAGGTGTTAAGTTAGCTAACCATACGCGTATTCTTTACTTAGGATGCTGAAGCACTCTGTACCTGCAAGGAACCTGGCATGGTATGCGGTAACGATGCCCGCACTTACGCGACTGTTTGCAATATGCGAGAAGTCGCCGCCAAATCCAACAACGAAAACCTCTTTATGCAAGACTGGGGTCCTTGCAAGTCGTGTACGCCACACATTACTCACAACCCTTTTTAAACATTATTTAGTCAAACTTGAATCACTAAAAAACCTACATTTATAGTTCCCATCATCGTTTCCGGACCCGAAAATGTCACTGAGCATATTAAGGAGAGCGTAGCGCTGAGCTGCGAAGTCAAGGGATTCCCAGTACCCACGATTACTTGGGAAGTGGAAACCAGCACGGGCAAAAAACTCAACCTTCCTAGTAAATTTATAACTCTTGAAAAAGTTTCATAAAAAAGACCTGATGGACACAGTTAACTGTGTCAATCAGGTCTTTTTTTTATGAAATTTAATACGCGTTTACTTTTCATTTTATTTTTTAAAAAGGTGACGACCCAGCTATGGCTGTGCAAGTCCGTGGAGGTCCTGAGCCATTCATGATCACGAGCTGGGTCCAGATTATGGAACTGCGACCTACGGATTCGGGCACATACACGTGCGTTGCTAAAAACTCCGAAGGCGAAGTTCGCGCTTCGGCTCAACTCGGCGTGAACAAGGTGAGGTCGTCGGGCAAAGTCAAAACAAACAGTAAAACTTCCTCGAATAAGAAGCAACAACAACCCAACAATAATGACCCCACTTTGAAAAAGCAACAAAATAAGACCGAACAGACACCTCCCAAAAAACAACAGGTTAACCAGGAGAACAAAGGCAAGAACCCACCTGGACCAAGCAAGGACACTAAAGTGAAACCCAAGAAGGCCTCCAAAGGCAATGGAATTGTCTAAAGTTTGAGTTCGACTCAACTGTCCTTAAAAACTTTGGGTATTATTTCTGTCTTAAACGTTTGTGGGCGCCAACACCAAATTCAAAAAGGGATCTTTCATGCGCTCGTGTATACTTTTGTTTTCGTCGTCAAGCTTCTCTTATAACCAGGCTTTTCCATACTCCATTGACTTGCCAAAATACCCGGCAAGGGGTTCGTGATTGTACTGTGGCTTATTAACGTATAAATATCGCAAGAATCGTAACATGTATGAGAATGTTCCTAATGCTAGATGTATTTTCTTTATTCACAGGCTTAGAAGCCCGGAAAATTGGAAATTTTTCTCAACGCTATTACAACACTGCCTTTTAAACGTAGCCCATTGTAGAGCTGCTACACTGCCATCTATCCTTCTTACTCTTCTCTATAATAACTCAAACCCAATGTTACTAGCTGTTTTTTTATGCAATACACTACTTTTTATCAGTGTTTTCAAAACATTTCCAAGACAGTTTGACTTTTTATTTAATAGAAAACCACTAGTGAGATACGTAGACATCGCTCTTGCCGTACGACTGATCAAAATTGCGGTTTCCGCGTAATCGAACTGCGAATGGTAACAAAGGCGGATCCCTAACAAAAATCCCTCTTCCTTCAGGTGTGGATACGAAAAAGCGATACGTTGTGCCCTCACCACCAGCCGTGATACTCACCCAACCTGGGACATTCATACATTCCCGTTCATTCAAATTAAGAAAAGCAAATAACTTTACCTGCTGAGGACAACACTAGATCTACTACGCTAGTATTCCACGATCCATTTCCTTGGATGTCCACGTCTCTGCCGCGTAATCCTGGCCAGGCTTCCAATCTAGCTGTATTGCCTTGCGGAACACGAAAAAGGCGAGTCTCAAGGGTTTCTTTATATAATTCGTCGGCGTGTTCTGTTGGAATGATCGTCAATGGCAATGCATGAGAGCGAAACGCTGTTAACCTATAAAAAAAAGCATTGATTCCGCTACGTTTTTCACCGAATTTAGTTAGAAACGCTTACAAAACTCCATGAGGGCCTTCAAGGTAGTCAATTCGACCCAAGCCGGCCAAGAAAAAGGTCTGGCCAGGTTTCAGGATAAACGTTCTGGGCTCAATTGCTCGATTGGGTAAGACGAACACTAATTCTTCCAATGTCAACAATGGTAATATCTACGTACATAAAAAAAAAGCTTTCTTGCTAATTAGACATTCGAAATAGATTGTACTTTAGACAAACTTGGTCAGGCTGAACTGTCCCTGGAGTATCGTAACACCATTTGCTGTCCCGGTAGTCAACATCTTCGGGATTCACCGTTCCCAAGTGGTCCTTGGGTACCCTTTCAGCGTTGACAGCAAAAGGATCTTTGCCCACTAAAGGCTCTTTTGGTATTTCAAACGTTCTGCCAATGTGTCCTAAGAACACAGTTGCTCTAGTCAAAGGTTTATCAAAGAAAAGCGGCTAATATCACCAATTAACGTGGAGTAAGTGGGGTCCTTCGTTTCTTTCAACTGCATCTTACGAAACTGTTCTTCTACTATATTATTTTGCCTGTCAGCTTGTAGCCTTTTGACTCGTTCGTACAATCTTATTCCAGATGGCCTCAACATAGGGAACTTGAGCAGGTTTAACGTGGTTCCGGGCCAAGGAGACACAGTAGCCCTTTGGAGAAGATCAATGGCTTGCGTTTTACAAAAATCCGACTGTAACAACGCGTTGAAGAGGGAAGATTTGCCCACGTTCGTACAACCGACTAGATAAACGTCTCCTACAGCGAAAAATGTGGATAATAGGTTCGAAAAGCGAATCTCAAACTAGGTACCTTTCATGGCCCATTTGCTTTGGAGTTTCGTAATCAGTTCTTCAACCCCATAACCGGTTCTGGCACTTACTAAACTGATACCTTTGATATTAGCTTTATCTAAGCCAGTAGTTTCAATCGCTGATTCCAAAGACTCTGTCAGACGTTTCAGAAAGTGGCGCCCATCTTGGGGAACAAGATCCACCTTGTTTCCCACAACAAATACAGGACGTTTACGCCCTATTTAGATATAAAGATAGGTATAAAGATGCCAAGATTCAGATACAAAAATAAGTATAAATATAAATGACTACATACCGATGACGCTGAGAATATCAGGCCAAATACTGCCAGGAAAATCAAGAAGATCCACCACAAGGAGTACTAATGCATACTTGTCCTGAATATGGGACAGGACTTTGGGATAATCTTCAGGTGAAATGTTGACGTTTAAAGCAACGTCGTGTTCACGAAGGAATCTACATCGCTGGCATATACATTTGCGGAGTTCCTTAACAGTTTTGCCGTGAAACAACTCACTAGGGATATAGCCCGGAATGGCTGGGTTCTGGCAATGAAGATAGGCTCCACAGCCACCACAAGGTTCTTTACTAGGTCTCACGTTCTCATCAGGAGTGCCGTAATCAAATTTACATGTTGCTATTCCAGTCAGCACATTGCGTTCCCTGGTTGGAACGTTAGGAGCAGCGTTGGGCTCTTGCTTTTTTGCTTCGGATTTACGATCAATGGTAACGAAGCTTGAGTAGGGAAAGTGAGGTTCTGAAAAGCTGGTCTCCGACTGCTCTCCGACTGAAGGCTGTTCTTCTGTATCGAAATAACTACTTGTGGGGATTAAGTATTTCTCAATGAGGATCGTATCAACGTGACTGTAGAGCAATGTGTTCCGCTCTTCTTTGCGCTTCCTGACGTCTTTTGTGACCAGTGTTCTTACCGTCTCTTGAAAGGTAGCTTTCATGCTTCTGGGAGCAATAGCAGTGTTATAGATTATTTTTTGTTCTATAGGTTTACCCGTAATAACAAGCTTATCTGGTTTCACTGATACTTTGCGTCTGCCCTCTATAATGGTAGGCATTTCCGTATTTGCATTCAAGACTCCCGTATTACCAGAAATGCTCTCCTGGGTCCTTGGTTGGGTATTTGTACCTTCTGATGGATCTGCTACTGTTGAGAAAGCCTTCCAGTTGTGCCGACGACTGATAAGACCAAATCTGGATTTTAAAATATGACTTATTCGTATTGCTTTGTAAGACAGCATGACTGAATTTGTTTCTGAATAAGTATAAATCACAGCTAATAATTGTAATTCCAATTTTCCAAACGCAACAGAACGAAATGCGAAAGGCTAAACGAACACGTGCACGAGGAAATAACTAGCACCACTACACGGGACAAACTAGTTCGCAAATATCCCGCTCTAACTAAAGGCTCTGCCAGACACGCTTAGTTTTCTCTGGGCGCTCTGATTTGTCCTGACTTTTCTTTCTCAGAAGGAAGAAAGCCAAGGAAAAAAATAGGGGGAAAAGCCGTCCAGAGAAAACTAAGCATGTCTACGGACTCGTAGCAGTCCGCCCGTCTACAATGCGCTACAATACAAACATGAATAATAAGCGTTCAATAATAATATTCGTAATAATAGGTCAGAGCGAGTAGCCCGGACGCACGGTTGGTCCTATTTCATTATGTAGCTTTTGGAACTCACGAGCACGACCTGGTATTGCAAAGCTGCAATGCTTTCCTGGGCTTATTCAAAGACAACCTATATGAGTTGCATATTGCAACCATTCAACCAACTGGACATGGAAATGGAACATGTCTGACTCATCTGAACCAATCCCTAAGTAAACGATTTTCAGAACTTAATTGAACTGGAAATTTTAATATATAAAACAAACAATTTATATACGTATAGCCCAAGGAATGGCTTCGAGAAAAGGCCCATTATCTTTTATCCGACAACTAACAAATCACAATCTATACAACTGGGCTGCATGACTTATTATTTCGGTATAAGTTATTAAGCCTACCTTTTATGCATTCCTCGTCTATACAGAATACATATTCGAAAAATATATTTTACAGAGGGTCAGTGTTCCTATGTAATCTTTGGCACGGGTATTTGAGCGTTCGTCTCCACTATACTTTGTGTTTTCACACGCTGTTCCTATTCTGAAGGTGAAGGAACTCCATATGACAGTACAGGTTTATACAGTATATAGGCCTACCGTACACAGGTATACATATCACAGTAGGTNACAGTAGGCCTATAGGTCTCCCATATACAGTGAAAGCCGCTTAACACGAAATCGAAGGGACCGAAGTATTTTTTCGTGTCAAAAGGATTTCGTGCTAACAGGTATATGCATAAAACTTAGTTAGTAAAGAAAAACTGTCGTGATAACAGAGTTAACTTTCAAGATTATGACGGTTTACAACGAGCGATGCAGGTCGGAACGTCAGCCCCAACTCCCAAGAGTACCAAGTCCCCGTTTTGTGAATGTTTTGTTCTCGTCTCGAATCCTTTTTGTAGTAGATTAGGAATGCCTAATTATGGGGTACTATGGGCAAGTCCGTGAATCCATCCCTCCTATATGTTACCTGTTTCCCCACATCGTCCTGAGCAGTGTTCTGGATCCTTCTAAAAAGTTTCGAACAGATCCAATCTGATCCGATCAATCGGTCGGATTTGATTGGATCGGCGTTGATCGTAAGTAGGGATTAGATTGTTTTTTCGGGAAATTTACGGATCCAAAATCATACCTTCTAGCTAGCGTGACTACGGTGGAATTTTTTTTACTGTTTCTAACACCGAATCGCTTTGGCAAACGTGATTTCAGAGCTATGTCGAAAGGCCATATACAGAAACTCTTAAGAAATAAACCACAAGCTCGCTAGTATATATACGGTGGACGGCGACGAGAAAACTTGTGGAAGAAGAAAAGGTTTCCATCTGTACCCCATTATCCGGGATTGTCCCTCTTTCGGGTAAGTAGTGCTAGTATAGTCTCGAACTAAAAGTTCCACCGGTTTCACAATTTGTACAAGATTATGAAAGAGGTATTACATATCATTCACTTATAACGTATACCTATCGAGCCCGAATGAAATCCCAAAGGAATATATCGTTTCTACACGGGTAATTTAATTATTTAGTAATGCTCTTCGAAATAAATTCTACGAATTGAACGTTATGAACGTTCATAGAACGTGTACATAACGTGAAGGCACTTTACTACAGCAATTTTTATAATGGAACAATTTATTTTACTCGACATTATTTCCATAAAAGGTACCACATTATTTAAGATATTTCTTAGCGTTTCTTTTACAGGTACCATATACAACTTAATATTCTTTATTGTGGCCCTTTTGTTTCACGAATCGAGTAAAATTATGCCGAATTTAGACATGTGCTTTATGATATTCTATATATATCGACTTACAATACCTGTGCCATGTCAATTATACGTGACAACGCATTTTTTATACGGCTTGTTGCCGTCGTTTATTGCTTCATGAAAAGGGTAA
>JAGJRP010000716.1:0-41309 GCA_022832235.1 Lepidurus couesii
CACCTCCCCTAACATGCCTAAACCCGCTTTTATGCAAGTTGCCGCGGACTAGAAAGTAAGACAGAAGGGTTGTGATAGCCAATCCATGGGCGATCCGGGCAAATATGGGGCAAATGCATTCAACTGATGCTAGTGTATTTGCATATTACACTCCACCCATGTCCCACCTCCCGCTATGTACTCCCCTCCCCTTTTAACAGCGGGCTTTGTTGGTATGTTGAAGTTATGATAGCTTGGGAGTTTTGCATTTCTGTGTAAATTAATAAATGTCCCACCAGTGCCATTAGTGAGATATAAAAGTCCCGTCGCTTTTCACCTCATTGTCACGATGAAGTGTACCATACCTGAGATTTCGTGGCATAATCGAGACCCAGTTTTGAGTGTTGATTTTCAGCTCAATTCTAAGGATGGCATTCAAAGGTTAGCCACTGCAGGAACCGACACACATGTTTTGGTAAGTTAAAACTTGCTTACGATTGTATAGAAAAAAATAATAATTCAACCTTTCCCTCCATTAATGTAGATATGGAGCGTGAAAAACAGTGAGAATGAAGCTTCAGTTGTAGAATTTCTCTCTGACCTAGCCAGACATCAGAGAGCTGTGAATGTTGTAAGATTTTCTCCTAGTGGAGAAATTCTGGCATCAGGGGACGATGGTACGTAAAACTGGTATGAAAATTTCGTTAATTCTATTAACCTGTTGCGTCACAGAGGCTGTTATACTTTTATGGAACAAGAAAACAGACAGAGAAGCCCCAGACCTTTTTGGCAAGGACAACGAAGTAGAAAATAAAGAAACGTGGAATGTTTTGCGGATATTAAGAGGACACATTGAAGACGTCTATGATTTAGCTTGGTCCAGTAATTCCCTTGGTCTCATTTCTGGATCTGTTGATAACACAGCTATTCTCTGGGACACTTCCAAAGGTATACCTTCTGATTTGGCTAATTCATTTAGTATTACAATTGACTAATTGAATAGGACAAAAGCTGAGTTTATTGTCAGAACATAAAGGCTTTGTTCAAGGCGTAGCTTGGGATCCACGCGGTCAATACGTCGCTACATTGTCTACTGATAGATCTTGCCGCATTTTTAACATCCATTCCAAAAGAGTGATCCATAGATTGTGCAAAGCCACTCTTCCAGTCCCTGTCGAAAACACCGTGGAAGAGAGACCTGTCCGTTTATTTCACGATGATACTCTCAAGACGTTCTGTAGAAGACTCTGCTTCTCTCCGGATGGAGAATTGTTGTTCACTCCTTCTGGAGTTATTGAAAAGGAAGGTGAATGCAGCAGCAAAGGAATCAACGTCACCTATGTCTTTTCTCGACATTGCCTTTCTAAGTATTATTTTTTGCTACTCTCACGCTGTACTCTAAATATTTCTGAATAGGCCCTTGGCTTATTATCCTACGCAAGACAAACCCACTTTAGTAGTACGCTGCTGCCCGGTATTGTTTCAGCTCAAAAAAGGAGTAGAGCCCTTGTTTGATTTGCCATATCGCATTGTTTTTGCTGTGGCCACTCAATCCTCGGTTCTCTTTTATGACACGCAGCAAACAGTGCCTTTTGCTCGCGTTACGAACATTCATTATACACGTCTAACTGACTTGACTTGGTCTCCGAATGGACGGGTTATTGTTGTATCTTCAACGGACGGATACTGTTCTTTGGTGACATTTGACGAAGGAGAATTGGGCCTTCCTTATGAGAGCTTAAACAAATTAGCTGCAGAAACTTCGGTGTTTGGTACAAGTTCTACGACGTTGCTAGATCAAAGCTCGACAGCCATGGAAGCCGCAGCTAGTGCTGCGCATATGGCGGAGAAACAAGATTTGCCGATTAGTTTGCCTCAAGATTTCCAAGGCCTTCTGCAAAGGAAGATTACATTGGGCGGCAAAGAAGAAGCTGATGAGAAACCGAATGAAGATGCAAGCTTGTAAATTTTCTTAGAATGCTCACTTTTTGTAACTAATTAATCATGTTTTCACTGGTTCGAATCTTAGAAGCAAGAAACCGAGGCGTTTAAACTTTGTCACGCTATCAGAGCCAAAGAAAGATGTTAGGCCGCTAGCAGAAATTGAATTAACGAGTGACGTTATGGAGATAGATGCCATCAAGGGAGCTAGCGGAACGGAAGCTCCCGATGCCGACGCTATCAAATTATTGTACGAAGATTCCCAGATGACGCTGTACAGAAGTGATCAGGAAGACGCGGCCGATAGCCCGAAAGGAGCCAAAGAGGCACCAGTCATTCAAGCGCAATTAGATGATAGGTATTCCGCCATTCCTGCCTCAGCAGCATCAGCATCACTTGTTAGCCCCCAAAGTTTCAAAAGTCCTCGACGAGTGCCTCTAATTACACTGTCTAGCCCTAAGCAGCGTAAACTCCCCTGATCTTATATTATTGCCTGCCTGAATTTTGTCTCTTTTTACAATAAAAAAACGGCGAAATATGTCGACAAGTAATTTTGTATTATTGGCTCTTAATCTCTTGGCTTTAAATGGTGCTTTGTCAGAGCTCGTAGGCCTTTTGTCGGGGCTCGTCTAGGCATTTTGTCGGGGGCTCCGCAGGCCTATTGTCGAGTCGGTCCTATGTCGCCTTTCCGTTTCGTGCACCTCGTTTATCGTCGATCCAATTTCGTCGCTGATAGCTGAACATGGGTTCTGAAATGATACGTGGAACCACTTAACATGCGATAACAGGAACATAGGAATGATATCCAGGAACGACGATATCGCATGCGGTAGCGTGCGATAACAGGAACGATTTTGATTCCGAAAAATTACGTACGCTCCTGGTGTCATTTGCTTGATTTTCTGGGTCGCTTATTGCAGAATACCAATAGCTGTAACCATAAATATAGAATCCTGCTATCCCAGTTTGATCAGAACTTCCGCTGTGGCGGGGAACGCCAGGCTGCTCCTGAGCACCCATGTTCTGTTTTTGATCTATCAGTGTAAACTTGGGTAAAATTTTGATAGTGTTCTGATACTAGCTCGTTGAAGAGAGGACCCGTGTATCATTAATATTTCTACACTTCCCGGAGTTGCGTCCCATCTAATTCCAGTTAGTATTTTTATACCCATGTAGTCTTTTTTACATATCAATTTGACTTCTTCCAAATAGTTTTCGAAAGTTAATCTGCGGTCCAGTTTTAAACCTAGAAATTTAGTTTCTTCAACTATTATCAGAGCTGAAACTCGCTCTTTTTTTTTGCGAGCGCGCTCGCTCATTCGCTCACAGGCCTGATAAAGAGCGCGCTCGCGCTCGTTCAGTACTGCCATCTGTTTTTTGAATGTCGCTTTTTGATGGCTCCTTTCGGGTCCAGCGATGGGCTATTATGTCGTAATATGCGTAAAACTGGGCCGAAAATTGACTCTTTCGACTGACAGTTAGGCTTGCAGTTAGGCAAGGGTACCCGTTGCATGGAACCCCTTGAGAAGATTTATTACATAAAAAACCTAACTGCAAACACATGTGTGAAAGCCATGTTTCGCATGAAACTAACAAAGACTCTTGACTATAATTTAACCGACTGCCTGTTTCGTATTCACGTTGTTGCCTTCCGACTCTGGGGTTCTTCAGCCAGAACACTTATTTTGGTCTCCTCTATAACACATTTTTTTATTTTTTTGCACTTGACTCCCCCTTTAAAGGGGGAGTAAGGTTTCAAAATGAAAAAATATATGTTATAGAAGAGACTAAACTACATGTTCTGGCTGAAGAACCCCTATGTCAATTATGCATATTAACCGAGTAATTAATTATTTAGCGGTTTAAGCTCCGCCCCTTTCCCCCACTTTTCAAATTTTCCTATCCTTATAACATGGGGGGACAGTTGGCCGGAGGCCTAGCGACTTTGCCTATGAGCGCATTCAAAATCGATCCCAGATCTCATAGGGACCGTATCGTGACCTTTCTTTTGAATGCTCAAACAAGTCTGTAGGTGTTTTGGTTAATTTACAAGCTCAATCACAAAAAGATGAGTTTTTCTTCGCGCCGTGACTTGCGGGCTCCGCTCAACGCCATGTAGGAAGCGTTACCCGCAAAGTGGGAACCGCCGCGTTCGGTCCCATTGCCAGGGGAAGGGCTCTTGACTGCGAAGCCGACCCGAAACTTGCCTAAAGGCTCCCAGACGCGGATCTCGGCCCGGCAGGACGCAATCGCGTGATGGCGCGAAGAAAACGTCGTTTTTGTGATTGAGCTTGTAAATTAACCAAAGCACCTACAGACTTGTTTGAGCATTCAAAAGAAAGGTCACGGTACGGTCCCTATGAGATCTGGGATCGATTTTGAATGCGCTCATAGGCAAAGTCGCTAGGCCTCCGGCCAACTGTCCCCCCATGTTATAAGGATAGGAAAATTTGAAAAGTGGGGGAAAGGGGCGGAGCTTAAACCGCTAAATAATTAATTACTCGGTTAATATGCATAATTGACATAGGGGTTCTTCAGCCAGAACATGTAGTTTGGTCTCTTCTATAACATAAATCCCTTTAAGAGGGGTCCTGTATGCTGTTTTAGCGATTTCAGCTGCAAAAAGTGCAAAATCGCTGTCTAGCGTCATCTAGGGGCTGGTATCCTAACTAGCTATTTCGTAGTTGGCATTTGCCCCAAGCTAGCAAAAAAGCACGTGGTCAACCCCCTCACAATTTGTCAAGCGTTGTGTCTGAAGATTTTATATGCTGAGCAGAATGAAATACATACTTGTTACCGGTGGTGTAATTAGTGGTATTGGAAAAGGTGTAATTACTAGCTCAATTGGAACTATCTTGAAACATTGTGGTCTGGTGGTAACAGCGATCAAGATCGATCCATATATTAACATAGATGCTGGCACTTTTTCTCCTTATGAGCACGGTAACATAGTTATTCATTTCTATAATATTTAGAAAGCTTTCTGATGTGTACTTTTTTTCAGGAGAAGTTTATGTTTTGGATGATGGAGGAGAAGTGGATTTAGATCTCGGAAATTATGAACGTTTCCTGGATATCACCTTGCACAGAGATAATAATATAACAACTGGTCGAGTCTATAAGCAAGTCATTGATCGAGAAAGGCAAGGAGACTATCTAGGGAAAACTGTTCAAGGTATATTTCTGTATTTTCCGGTTTTATTCCAGACTAATTCTTATTCATTTGATCAGTTGTACCTCACATTACTGATGCTGTCCAAGAATGGATCGAAAAAGTAGCAAAGGTTCCTGTTAGTGCGGATAACCAAGAACCTGCCGTTTGCATAATTGAATTGGGGGGTACCATAGGAGACATCGAAGGCATGCCCTTCGTTGAAGCGTTTAGGCAGTTTCAATTTCGCGTCAAGAGGGAGAATTTTTGCTGCGTCCATGTGTCACTTGTTCCCCATGTAAGGCTTAAAGATCCTTCATCCAAATTGTTTTATTTTTATATAATGACAATGAGGTTTGTATTTACTATTAGCCTCGTTCAACTGGGGAGCCTAAAACAAAGCCAACTCAATCGAGTGTTAGGGAATTGCGCGGTTTGGGTTTATCCCCGGACTTGATCGTCTGCCGAAGTGAAATGCCCATCAATGAAGCTGTTAAATCGAAAATTAGCAACTTTTGTCATGTTGCTCCTGAACAAGTAAACTCCGAAATGAATTCGGCTATTTAACTTTAGTCTAATCCGAATTTGAACAGGTAATTGGAATTCACGATTGCACTTCCATTTATCGGGTGCCTTTTATGCTGGAAGAGCAAGGAGTATTGAATTTCTTTAGCGAAAGGCTGAACCTCCCCATATCTTTGCCCAGGCCTCGTCGTTTTATGCACCAATGGCGAGACCTTGCTGACAGGTACACACTTGTGTTTGACAGCCAACTGGCGTCCTAACTTCTAATCGTTTGAAGGCACGATAACATGACAAAATGTGCCGAAATCGCTTTAGTCGGCAAATATACACAGCTGGAAGATTCTTATGCATCTGTAGTCAAAGCTCTTCAGCATGCGTCGTTGACAGTCATGCGCAAACTGCAATTAACGGTATTAGTGTAAAAAAATTAAATAGTCCGTATATCAAAGACTGTTTATAGTGCATTGAAGCCTGCCATTTAGAAGAAGAGTGCAAGAAAACAAATCCGATTGCCTATCATAAGGCTTGGCAAAGCCTCTGCAAAGCTCAGTAATATTACATTCTTAAGTTGTTATAATACTTGGCATTGTTTGACTTCCCATCCATTTTCTTTTTCTTTCAAGTTTTTTTTTTTTTTTTTTTTTTTTTTTTTTACAAGGTTTGCTTCAACTGTCTCGTAGATTAAGTTAAAAAAATGATTTTTATTTTATTAATTTTTATTGAATCACTTCGTACAGGGGTGTAATTGTACCAGGAGGTTTTGGAAAACGTGGCATGGAAGGCAAAATTGCTGCTGTTCATTGGTGCCGCACCACGAACAAGCCCTTCTTAGGCGTTTGTCTGGGTTTGCAAGCTGCTGTCATCGAATTTACGAGGTTGCTTATCAGACTCATAAATCGTGTCTAAGCTGCAAGTAACATATGGGATTCAATACTAGGAACGTAATGGGTTGGAAAGGTGCCAATACGACAGAAATTGATCCCAAGACTCCCTACCCGGTGGTCATTGACATGCCGGAGCATACAGGCAGTCAGATGGGCGGTACCATGCGATTGGGCAAACGAACCACGCTTTTCAAGGACAAAACATGCACCTCATGTAATCTTTTGCTGCTGTCACGTGTTTTGCCCACACTGTAAGAAAATGTTTTTCTCTCGAAATAGTCAGGCTGTATGGAGGCAAAGATTCTGTTGATGAACGCCATCGTCACCGGTACGAAGTCAACCCGGATTATGTCAAAGAAATAGAAAGCCATGGACTAAAATTCGTAGGTGCGTACAATTTTTCCAATATTTAAATTATCCATTCATTGGGTTCCATTATTTTGTCTCCTTTAATTCATGTTTAGTTTACGTATCTCATTTGCCATCAAATAGTAGTCGATAATTTCTTTGTGGTTAACTTGTTATACTTGTAATTTCTTACGATTAATTTTAGTATTATTGAAATTGCAACGGGTTGTTAGGACACGATGATACGGGGACGCGAATGGAAATTATTGAGTTGCAAGACCACCCATACTTCGTTGCTACGCAGTATCACCCAGAGTATATTTCCCGACCTTTGAAACCTTCCCCTCCGTATTTGGGTTTATTACTAGCCTCGTGCGGCAAACTGTCTTCTTACTTAAACAAAGGCTGCAAATTTTCGCCTCGTTCCTCTTCCATCGACGGCGAAGCCTCCGGTAACTTTTCTTCTTCAGTATCAAGATTATTTTCTAACTTTTTATTTTGTCTGATTTATTTTTTAGATGACGAAGCAGATGCGTGGATGAAACGTAGTGCTTCTACGCCCTCCGCATGTGCAAATAAACCGCATTTCACTGTGGGTTCACAGACAAGCTCGGTTGTGTCTTTAGCAGAATTAACATTAAAATAGCAATTTAGCAATCCTCCTTAATGACACGTTCGTGTCGTATTCCCTGTTTTTTTTCCCTTTTTTTGTACGATTTACGCTTTCATTTTTACCTATATAACTGTGGTCTTCATATGGCACAACTAAATAGAAAAATCCTTCGTAGATTTTTTTCTTTGTTCTCGCTAAGTTTCAAGCAGTATTTGCCATATTTAGGTGTCTGTTTATATTTTTTCTTGTACTTTTCGTCTGACGTGGCCCAGCAACAAATTTTAAGGCCTAGGACTACGCAGTTAATGTCGTAACGGAGACAACAAAGAAGAAGTGGGGGGCAGGCCAGGCTAAAGCATCGTAAAGTTGTAATACGAGCTCAGGCTAGATGAGTTTTTCTCCCTTCGAATGCTCTTTTAACAAGGTCAGCTGCACTTGAGGAGGCTTCCTATACTTTGCCCTAGCTGTCAGGAGACAAATAATGCTACAGTATTTACGAAACGTAATAACTGCTGGCCATGTGTTCACCTTCTTTGTCTTTGTCCTTTGATTTCAGAAGGGAAAGTGTCGATTTCTGCGAGACGGCTGCATTTTCTTTTTCTCATGTTCTTAAGTTCAAGGGCGCAATCCTTTTTTTACTGTTTTAAGCTATTTACGAACAGATTTTCAAGCTATGAAAAACGGACATGTGTAGTTAGATTCGCGACTCGGATTACGGCTGCAGGAGGTAACCTTTGACCTACCCGCTTTTTTAGTCCATGAAGTAGCAAAGTCGAAACTGTTGGTATTTCTGATATGTACCAGAGCAGAGCCTACCGTTTGTGTTGCTAGGCTCAGTTGCTTCACAAAGAACGAGAGTTAAGAAGGGGCGGAGCTAAACCGTGGAGGATGCCAGACGCAAGTATAAAAGGAGCGCGCACAAAGCGCGGCATTGCGTGCTGATGCTCTGCTGCTCAGCGGAGTTCTGAAGTTATGGCACACGCAGCTAGTAGCAAAAGGCTCTGGGCTTTGGTTTTAGCTGTTACCACTTTTATCGGTGAGTTTGTCCCCCCTTATAACTCCTTAATTTTTATGACGTGGTTTTTATTCCTCCCGAAAAATTTAAAATGTATATTTTCTTTTTTGAGTTATTCCCTGCCACCACACAGAAATTTCGTTCTCGTAACTAAGTAGAAAATCGCATTTCATTCACTTTTTAACTGCTATTATATCGAATGTAATCAATTTAGTGCATGCATTATGTTCTATAATCTCCTGAAAAGTAGTTTAATAATGTAATAGAACTTTACGTGTTTCGTTCCTGTGCTAGCCTAATTTTCTTGTTGAATTTTGCGTATTCTTTAGTCTACATCGAAAATGGCTGAATTTTTGTGCGTGGGCAAAAATTCTGTCATATTTTATCATTAATTTGTAGAATCTAATAGGGCTGATCTAATGCAATTTTTTAAAATTAGCTCCGTTGAACGCCAGCACTGGACTGTTCGAAGTTGGCCAGGAGTACCAATTCAGCTACATCGCATGGACCGATACTGGAGTGAGGGATCCCGTAGCCTTTACCTCGGGTTTCGGTTACCGTGCTAACTTGGTGGTGCAACGCACTTCAGCCACATCGGCCGTAGCAAAAGTATAACTACTAATTCTCTTTTTTAAACGTTCTAGCGCAACGTTTTTTTTTTATTAGTTTGTTTATTTAATACTTATTTTTGCTGTACAGTTCTCCGATATTGTGGTTGGCATATACAATGGCCCTGAAGCGGAGGTTGGGAAGACGAACTTCGTGAAGAAGCCCACCATTACCGCCCCGCTGGAAAAGCCGATTCGCATAACTTACAAAAATGGCAAGGTAAGCTTTTCTTCCTTTCTTTATTATGCACCCGTCGAAAGGTTCGAGAAGATCAAATCCGAGTTGAAGCTCGGGATTTCACCGATTTACCAGAAGAATAGCGAACATATCCAAGTCCCAATGTTCAGCGCCATATCTTTTTTTAGTTGCACTTTGGTTTGCTATAAACTCTGTGAAACGCGTGCACTGTACTGATATTTTGGAAAGCTTTTTGGATACCGTCTGATCGAGTATTTATGTACCGGAATACCCTGAATTCGTCGATATTTTTATTTCTGAAAATCTTGATTTCTATATTTTTGTAATTTTTCTGCTGGTTTTTCTGAACGTACACTGTCAAATTTTAAGAAAATTTCATGGAGACGCTCATTATTATGCTTTTTTCCGGGTAGGTTACCGGATTGGATGTAGATCCTACGGATCCTTTGTGGTCCGTGAACATCAAAAAGGGTTTGGCCACGGCTTTGCAAGTAGATGTGTCCACTGGTGGTGATTTTGGCAAAAACGACAATACGTTTTTCCGCACCATGGAAGTAATTACTCTTTTCTGCTTAACGTATCTTTTTATGAGGTTGATCGTATTGCCTTTTAACCTATTGTAATACTTGTACGTTTTAAATTTAGAACACGATCACTGGCAATTGCGAGACTACCTATTCTTTTGGTGTGCCAGACAAACATTCCATCTCTATCGTGAAACAGCGTACCGTTTCGGACTGCACCAATGTTCCCCGTATTTTCATCAATTCATTCGGTGGAACTACTTGCAGCGGTGAACCCAAGGTTGTTTTACTTAAAAATTTAAAGTTTAAGTATTCAAGTTGTAACTGTATAGGATCCAGTGGTTGCTACCACTCAGGCTTACTACCGATTCGATAAGAATATCAAGGGAGGATTGAAACCCCAGGTCATCTCATCCATGGGTTACAACGTGATCCAATGGCATGCTCCGGAAGGAACACCTTTCTACAACCTTGCTAAGTAATAAGGTTCTTTCTTATTTGTCATATCCAAGTTTCGACAAATTAGAAAATTTGAAATCAAGCTGTATATTACAATGCTCCTATTAGAATTAAGTTTAACTAGCTGTTCTCATTCCGTTCCCTAGCCAAACCATGTTCTTGAAAACGTCAGGACCCATCGGTAAAGCGTTGGACTTCCCTGCCAATCCTAAGCATTACGACAGTTTGGCCTTTTCTTTCCGCCGCGAAGTTCCCGGTCCTCAAGAAGACGTCGATTTGACTGCCGATGAAAGCTACTTCCACCCCGAAGAACTTGGCTCTCAGGAAGCCCTCCGCGTTAACGTATGTGCCTATATTCCTAATTGCAGTTTCTTAAATTCTAATATATTTATGTAATGAATAACAATAGATGATCGAAGCTATTCGTGGCGTCGCAGTCCAGCTTGCAGATTCCGTCGACCAAAAGACCCTCGAGTCGCCTGCATTTTATGTGGCCTTGTCAACAATCCAAGCTCTGAATTTGCAATCTTTGAAAGCTACTTGGATGGTCGTCCAGGGTGATCCGGTTAAGAAGTAAGACCCCGTACATTTTGTTTGTCAGTCGAAGTCGATCATTTTCCATATGTTAACTAAATTTCAAAAACTTGCGGATACTAAGGGCGATTTTCGTGGATCTGTTGCCCTTGTCTGGTACCAACCCCGCGGCCGTGATGATCAAAGAGTTAGTTTCGGAAGGAAAAGTCAGCGACTGGGAAGCCCGTAAATCCCTTTCTTACCTCCCGTACTACTTGCGTGTGCCCACTGAGAAACTACTGGTCGAATACGAAAGTTTGCTTAAGCCAAACCCGAACATTAAGAGCAAGCAGCTAAATGCAGCTGTTTTGCTCTCGTTCGGCCACTTGATCGGCGTGACCTGCAATTCTGGCAAAGGCTGCAAGAATGATGTGGTTAACAAGTACAGCAAAATCTTCCTCGATAGGTTCAAGGGTGAGTCCTCTTTTTTTAGAAAAAGAAAAAAATCAGCTTATGCTATTTATATTTATTCAGCTTATGCTTTTTTTTTCGGGAATTCTTATTTACGAACTTTGTGTTTTTTAATAGCTTCCAAGGACCACGCTGAACAGACAGTACTTCTCCAAACGATCGCCAACACCAAACTGCCTGCTTTGGTAGAAAAGCTCATTCCTTTCGCCAAAAGCGCCAGCCGCGCCTTGAGACCCCAAGTTTTGCAAAGTTTGCAAGTTTTGGCGGAAACTAAGCGCGACAAGTTCCTCGCCATCATTATGCCCATTATGATGAACCCGGCTGAGCCCACTGAAATTCGTATTGCGGCCTTCGCTGCCATTTTGAACAACAAAGCCTCGTTTCTGGAGCTGCAACAAATCACCGCTGGTATGATTTGGGAAAGAAATGCTGAAGTGCTCAACTTCATTCTAACCAGCTTCAAAGCGGCTGCCAATTCCAAGAGTCCTTGCCTTGAACCTCTGTAAGTTGATTGTTGTTGCAGAATTTCGATTCTTATTCACCGTTTTCTTCTTCTTCTTCTTTTTTTCCCCTTGTTGTGGGATGATGGTGAGCAGCTCAAACCAATTGCAGTTATTATTGCGTCGTGTCGCGCATCTCAAGACCTCTCCCTTCCGTTCTACCAACCGCTGGTTCGACTACAAAGATCCACAATATGGCATGGGGGGTGGATTGCAACTCTTGACCGTTTACAACGAAGAGTCACGCGTGCCTTTGATTTTGGTGGGACGAGCTTTCTATCGTATCGCGGATTATAACTACTTGCCGTTAGAGGTATAGTGCTTTAGAAACTCGAAATAATCAAACGTATATGTGACTTTTTTTTTTAAATCTTCAGATATATTTGCGCTTGGAAGGCGTCGAAGATGCTTATGTCAAAGCCTTCAAACGTTTGGACCCCAAGGATTTCAAGATGGAAGACTTGAAGAACCTTTTAAACTCCATTAAAGTGTCACCTCGTAACCAAGCTCCATTAAAGATTGAATTCGCTGTCCGATCTCAAGGATACACCATGATGTACCGTCACGTGGGTGCTGAAGATCTCAAAGAACTTCGAGAAGGTACTCTAGATTCGTGTACTAATTCGTAATTTCCCACTTAACATGATTTTTTTCTTAGGAAAGGGATTAGGAGAACTAATTGCCAAGGGCCTTCAGCTCAGCCGCAATTTGGTCACTATGGGTGGTCAGTACATGCAGTGGCGTCCTAATGACTTGGGCTTTGCCGTAGGCATTGGCCTGGCCACACCTTCTTTTGGCAAGCTGGATGTCTCTTATGGACCCAATCCTGGTGCTCAAGGCATTTCTCGTGCAGCTAAACTCGATGCGGAGTAAGCTTAAAATTTTCTCAACAGTTCTTAGTTATACTAACAAGCTTTCGAACTTGTTTTTAGTATTCGACTACAAGTCGCGACTTTCGTCGGCACGCACAACCCGCTCGGTGCTATGCAAGGCATATCCAAAGTGCGCATGTCGTCTCTGCACTTGCCGCTTAGCCTCGCTCTCACGTACAATCCCGCAACTCACGAAGCACAGCTGAAATGGGATACGCCTACCCGTAATTGAATACTATATACTTAATAATTGATTCTGAAAAGCTTACCCGATATTTTCTTTACGTAGAAGCTAAACCATTATCCCTCTTCATGTCGAGCAAAACGGCGGCCTTTGTTCTAGGCAAAGATCCCACCAGAGTGTTGGAGATTATGAAAGAAACGTGCGCTAGCTGCAAACCTGCGGCGTTGGTAACGTCCGGAAAATTAGGAGGAGTAAGTTGCTTTTGTTTACTTCGATACCCCGTTTAATGTTACACATTCCTGTAAACGTACTTTAGGAAGTTTTCCGTGATAAGAGCAACGAACGCTTAGGCTTAGAATCCCAAATTGAAGTGATGGATTGCGAACGCTACACTGGCAAGGGTGCTATTGCCAAATTGCTCTACAACAGCTTCAAGCCTTCCGATATCAATTCCAGGTATAAAGTACATTATTGTTCTTATTCATTTTTAAGTTCGCAGCATTTTAATGCACAACTAAAAAATATTAGTTTTACGTAGTATTATTAAATATTCAAAGTTTAATTTAATAAATCTTCTAATATTAATTCCATTAATGTTTTAATTTCAAGGCAATAAATGTTTATATTTAATTCCATAAACATTTTCATTTCACGTAATGTAGGGGAAGCCCTGTGGCGTTCTTGGTGATGGGTATGATGCATCTTCGCAACTACTTGTACGTGTACCCACGTACGGAATCTTGTGCTTTCAAAGCTGTGTTGCAGAACGCTAAGGAAAACCCTGCTTCTGCCGTAATTTGCATTTACTTTGAAGTCTTCGAAACAGAGCCTTTAATTATTTTTTTCAAGGTTGAGTTGCGTATCAAACCTGCATCCACTGCAGCCAAGAAAGGCTCCTCAATCATAAGCTTAACTGGCCAATTTCTCATTAAAGGAGAGCCCAACAGGCAGTGGAACATTGATGGAAGCTACGAATTTGAGCCGTTCAACGTCAAGTCGAAATTGAGCATTAAAATCGCTCGTCAAGCTGTGCCTAGCTTGGACCTTAAACCTCGTGCCGTAAGCTTCTATATCATTCCGTTAATTTCGAGCGTCTAGCTCATCTTTTAATTGTTTAGCTTTGCCTCACAATGAACACTGCTTGGTCCGCGGTTCCTGATGATGTCTTCGAAACACCTTCGACTCCAGAGCCTAACCTCAACAGAGACGCTACTTTAGTTTGGGGCGAAGCTCCAGCCAATGAGTGTCCCCCAGTTGGTGGCAAAGGCGTCGCTAGTTTAGTCGTAAGTCCCCTTCCCACTCCTTTTTTCCTTTACGCGACTGTGTTTTAACATTACATTGTTTTTTAAACATTCGTCTAGATCAATACTGTTGGCAATATTACTAACGCTCAGCGTGAAGCCGCCACTAAACGTGATCGTTGGCCTTTCACTCAATGCGATGCGGATCGTCGAGGCAATGGACGTACCGGCGTTGTGTGGCCGTTGACCGAAGCTTGCTTTGAAGCTGCCGATGAATACACCACACCTCGCAGCTACGTCACGCACGTCTCTTACAGCCATTTGTCCGACCGAGCTATGCGCTCTTTGCGTCGCCTGGACTTGGCTGTGAAAGCTGGCTTGGTGACTTACTGGGAATCTCATGCACCCCATGATGACCACGGCCATTCCCATGGTAGTGGTAAGAAAGGACCCAACTCCGGACATATTGAACTCCGGACTGAGTTTGCGCCGGACAACACGGTCGACTTACACGTACACACTGATGAATTGCACAGCCATTACGAAGATGTAGATATCCTCAAAGGATTAGCTGGTTATTTGCGCAATGCTAGGTTACCCATGGCCCAAGAACTTCTGATAAAAGCCGGACTCATTGGTAAAGACGCCTTTATTACTTCAAAGCAATATTATTCCGGAATTTTCTAGGAATTTGCGATGTGGCTCCAAAAGTTATCGTCAGTTTGGACAACGTAACCATTCCCTACAATGTGCCTAATTGTTACACTTTGGCCAGTGCTGATTGTTCGACTGAACCCCGTTATGCTGTCTTAGTGAAGAAGAGCAAACAGGGTTTGCCTTTGGTAAGTTGTTTTGTGTGTGGTTGACCAAATGTTTGAAATTTTGCTTTTCCTAATCCAAAAAGAAAGAGAAAAAAATCTTTACTAATTACATTTGGTACTTTTAGGCAGCGAAAATTTACATTGGTGGCCATTCCATCGAACTCGCACCTACAGCCAAAGATATAGACATTAAAATCAACGACAAAGCCGTAACTATTACCACAGGCAAACCTTACACGTACCCCGAGAAAGATGCAATTGTGCCTGTTGTCACGTAAGTGCTTAGTGTTGTATTGCTTTAAACAATACTTGAGAGTGTGAAAGTAGCGCTGTTTCTATCACGATTATAGGATTATCAAACTCGGTGCGCGATATTTCATAATGGCGCCTGAATTGCGCCTGTCTTTGCGCTACACAGGAGACGATTTGACCATGTTTGTACCTGCTTCTCACCGTGCTTCACATTGCGGCCTCTGCGGTGATTTCAATGGTCAATCCGGAAAGGAGTTGATTGGACCTACAGGCTGTGCTTTGGCGACTGGTACCGATTTAGCTAACGCCTACGTATTGAAGGACAAGGCCTGTAAAGAAAGCATCCCTAAAACCCAGTGCTTGCCCAGCGATGGTGGTAAGGATTCGTGAACATTATGAAAATCTAAAACTAATAACGAGGATTTTTGCTTTCTGTATAAGCTACACCTCCAAAGGATAAAGGAGGCATTGTGAGCTTTTTGGACATGCTCCGTAATTGAAGCCTGCCCTATAAAGGACAAGAATCTCGACGTTAATTTGACAGTGTTTCCTAATGATGTGCCAGTAAATTCGTATAAATTCAACTGTTTTTTGTATATGATTGTCGACAGTTAACATCGAGTTGCTGTCAAGCCTGAGTGCCCAATATACACATTTTCTTTCCGATTCCGTTGTCTATGTATTACTTTTTGGGGTTTGTCTTGACTCTTGATTTAAATTACTCTTTCAAATTAATTTGTTCGGAGCAACAAGACGAAAGAAACTGGAAGAAGATTTCAAAGTCCGCCAATATTAAGCTGCTTGTTTCAGATACTAGGTGGCGATTGTACGGTCTTTTTTACAAAATATTTTTATCAAGGTGTTCTTTTCTTTATCTTTACATCTGTGGGCCAGCAGTTTTAGTTAATCATCAGACTCGCAGAAGTCTATAGGTGGAGGATTTAACTCGAGCCCTCCTCGAAGTTTTACATTATGTGCATGATGTGCTATTTATAATCAATAATTTATTCCACGAAAGGAATTACTCGGATTTTTGTTCCTGTTCCTGAGAAACGAAAAGTAAGTAATAGTAAAGAAGTAAATATAGATTATGATCTGTTTCGTCTTATCAGCATTCCTTACCTTAAGGACAAATTATTTGCATTTGGCCGCAACACGTATAAGAAAAGGCTTATTAGAACTTTTTCCATATATACCCTTTTTGTTGTCATCTGAAAGGAACCCGATTACGTTTAACGACAGTAAGCAACCTTTAGCGATGTATAGCTTTAGGGACCTTATGTTCTCTAATATGCTCCCTACGATATCAGTTATCCAGCGAGGACAACTCTAATCTTTCTGATTTCCTTTTTATCCCCGGCTTGCATTTGTCCAGAAATATAATGCTTGACGCATGTTTTAGGCTCTATTTAACCATTTAATTGTCAAAGCTGTGCATTGTTGCTTTTGATTTTCTCATAGCGTTTTAAACCAGAAGATTCTTAGAACCACTTCCTCCCAACATCAAGATTAACCAAGCATGACAACCCCTCAAGCTAGACTAGCTGTTTTTATTCTCGACAATGTAACAAGGCAAGAACCAGTCCCAAAGTGGTAGCTTTCAGTATCCCTTGCTTTATCCTACATCCATGATCAGTCATTTGGATCCATTTGCTTTTCCCCCTCAAAAGGTGGAAAAGCCCCATCGATTTTATAGGCTCAATGCGCTAAACAATGTATTTTCGATTTGTCGTTCTTCGATTTGACAAGTCACGTCTGCGTCTTCTTTCTTTTGCTTGCATTGCCTAAGGATAGAAGCCTCAGAAATGTATTTCACCCTTCTAAGCTTCTTTTTTCTTTATTTGGTATGTTCTCGCAGTCAAACTAGAATCGATAACGAACTTCTGATTTGCACACAAACTACCACTGCTGTTTTTCAAATAGGAAACCGGTATCTGTTTTTGGTAATGATAGGGTGGTTCGCATTGTCCGCGTTTCCGGATGTGGTCCAGGTGAACGGAAATGTGAATTGCGGACACCCGTATCATCCATTCATATCGTAAAAAAAAAATCGCTTTCCACACAACAGAATTTTGTTAAAGCTTCAAACTTGAAATCTTGCAGGTTTAAGAGTTATCAGTAACGTAGCTTAGAATACTGAAATTCTCGCCTCCTACTTTATCAGACTATCTTATCACACGTAAAAATTCGAGACAGTTAATCCCCCCGTGGAGCCGCCATATGTTCATACAACTTGGTTATGCAGCCTTACCCAGAATAACAGGTGTTTGATGTTTACTTCCCACATTTGAGTGCTGGATTCCCTTCCAGTGAGTAAGGAACGTGTGTAATTATGTGAAAAACTAAAGGTTGAAGGCCCTTTATTGCAATGTCGTTCACCCCAAAGTACCCCCGAACTGTGAAAAACGGGGGAAACGGACCTGGTCGTGGGTTGTGCTGGGAAGCCGTGCAAAGTGACGGTTTTATTGCCAAGTCTTGTCCCTGGCCTACTTGGGACTAAGACTAATGTTTTATATAGTTAGCGTGCGCACGATTTTATACTTGTTTATTTTTTATCTACTTTTTCTTTCTTATGCTTTCAGGAGTATCAAGCATGGAGAACCAGAAAGTGTGGGTTCCTGACCCCGTTCGGGGGTTTGTGTTTGGCGAAATTGTGGATTTGGCAGCAGACGGAGTTGTGGTTCAGCCTATCGAAAAGGGCACCAAAGCTATTACTTGCAGCTATGATCGACTTTATCCGGCTGAAGATGATAACACCAAAGTTGTCGAGGATAATTGTAATCTTATCTTTTTCTTTTTAATGAATTATACATTTTTCGACTCTAACGTCACTTTTCCTGCACAGGTGCTTTGATGTACTTGAACGAAGCCACTTTGTTGAATAATGTCGGCCTGCGGTACCAAAAAGACCTTATTTACGTAAGTTTAGGGAAATTTTGAGTAATTTCTGGACACTTATGTTTCAAGATATCCCCATGGGGGATTATAAAAAGTTGCAGAACAGATGTTTAATGACTATCTTCTTAGACATATGTGGCAAATATTTTAATAGCAGTGAACCCATATTACGAAATTAAAAACCTTTATACAAAAGATACCATCAAAAAGTATCAGGGCAAGTCATTGGGCACGCTTCCACCCCATGTCTTCGCTATAGGTATATACTAAAAATTTTATAGCATTTGTAAAGAGGATTGAGTATGGTTTTTTGTTTCGTTTTATTAGCGGACAAATCTTTCCGAGACATGAAGGTCTTAAAACAATCCCAATCCATCATCGTATCGGGAGAATCGGGCGCAGGCAAAACGGAATCCACTAAATACATTTTACGGTATCTCTGCGAAACCTGGGGATCTTCAGCTGGGCCTATAGAGCAGAAAATCCTTGACGGTAAAAAGATAGAACAAAAGCGGGTTTTCAATGTTATTTTTCTATACTATGCATTGCAGCTAATCCGGTACTGGAAGCTTTCGGTAATGCCAAGACAACTCGCAATAACAACAGCAGTCGTTTCGGCAAGTTCATCGAGATCCATTTCAGTGACAAATGCGCTGTGGCGGGAGGTTTTATTTCCCATTACTTGCTGGAAAAATCGCGTATTTGCTCCCAAAGCAAAGAAGAGCGCAATTACCACATCTTTTACCAACTCACGGCAGGAGCCCCTGAAACCTTGAGAGAAAAATTGAAGCTTTCTAGCCCAGACAATTTCAGCGTAAGTTAAGATTTTAAAAACATTGCGTTAAAGACGGACAAATTTATTTTCGATTCTTTTGCAGTATTTGCGGCAGGGTTGTACCCAATATTTCGCTTCAGGCGAAACGGATAAAACTATGGCTAGCACGCGAAAAAGCAGAGAACATGCTACCAAAGGCTCCATGAAAGATCCATTATTGGATGACGTCAAAGATTTCCAACACACTGACAAGGTAAAGTTTTCTCCGTTGATTTTATTTTCGTACTTGTGATCAAATTCATCATGTGTCTGTTTTCTTTTTTTTTTCTCTTTTTGACGCTTTTTTTAACGCTTTTTTTCAGGCATTGGGAAATCTCGGTATGGGTGAATCCGAACGCTTTTCTATTTATGCCGCTGTGGCTGCAGTTTTGCACTTGGGTAACGTGATGTTTGAAGACAATCCAGATGATGTCAAAGGTCATTTATATTATATTGAGAGGAATAAGCATGATTTGAATATTTACTTCTTTGTAGGCGGCTGTAGGTTGGCTCCTTCTACGAAAGGATCCTTGGCGATGGCGGCAACTTTGTTGGGGGTCGATGAAGATGATCTGCATCAAGCAATGCTATCCAGAGTGATGCAGACAAGCAAAGGGGGTCTAAAAGGCACCGTAATTATGTAATTTTCGTTTTTGGAGAGTTTTTCAGAGTTTCGTTCACTAACTTAGAGTATATTTGATGTGCTTAGGGTTCCATTAAAGGTCTATGAGGCTAATAGCGCTCGGGACGCTCTAGCCAAGGCAATTTATAGCAAGCTTTTTGATCATATTGTACACCGTATTAATGAAAGCATTCCATTCCAATCCTCGTCCCATTACATTGGTGTATTGGATATTGCCGGCTTTGGTAAGTGATGCTTGTTGCATTATTTTAAATGTTTTAATAATACTGTCTGGCTTTTAGAGTACTTTACTGTGAATAGCTTCGAGCAGTTTTGCATCAATTATTGCAATGAGAAACTCCAGCAGTTTTTCAATGAACGGATCCTGAAAGAAGAGCAAGTTCTTTACGACAAAGAAGGATTAGGCGTCAAAAAGATTAGCTACGTGGACAATCAAGATTGCATTGGTAGTTTAAAATTATTAGCCCACACGGAAAAAATTTTTGTAAAAATTTGTTCCTTTCTTTTTGTACCCAGATTTGATTGAAGCTAAAGGCAATGGTATACTGTCACTGTTAGACGAAGAGTCCAAACTTCCTAAATCCAGTCATAACCATTTCACGAGCTCGGTTCACGCCAACTACCCCAATCACTTCCGCTTAGCACTGCCCCGTAAATCCAAACTGCGTGATCATCGAGAAATCCGGGACGATGAAGGTTTCTTAGTCCGTCATTTTGCCGGAGCTGTCTGCTACCAGACTGCCAAGTTTATTGACAAAAATAACGACGCTTTACACGCTTCTCTGGAAGGCCTGGTCCAAGAGTGCAAAAACACCTTCATAAAGGGACTATTTGAATCATCGAATGGAGCCCAAAAGGGCAAGCTTTCCTTTATTAGTGTGGGCTCCAAATTCCGTATCCAGCTCTCGGAGTTGATGGACAAATTACGTGGAACTGTAAAAAAAAATAAAAATACTTTCTACTTTTTAAGATAGTACTTAGTAATAAATTGTATGTTTCCCCAGGGTACCAGCTTTGTTCGCTGCTTGAAACCGAATTTGAAAATGGTTGACCACTTGTTTGAAGGAGGCCAGATTTTGTCCCAGTTGCAGTGCTCTGGTATGACGACCGTCCTTGAGTTGATGCAGCAAGGTTATCCGTCCCGTGCCCAATTCTCTGATTTGTACAACATGTACAAATCGTACTTACCACCCGAATTGGCACGACTTGATCCTCGATTGTTTTGTAAAGTAAGCTTTGTGCTTTGTGACTTTGGAACTTTCGGATGCAAATCTAAATTTATCGTTATCTTATAGGCCTTGTTTAAAGCTTTGGGATTAAACGATAAAGACTTCAAGTTTGGTCTGACCAAAGTATTTTTCCGGCCTGGAAAATTTGCCGAGTTTGATCAGATTATGAAATCGGATCCTGACAATTTATCCAGTTTAGTCAAACGTGTCCGTAAATGGCTTTTAGGTTCACGCTGGAAGAAAGCACAATGGTGTGCGCTCAGTGTCATCAAGCGTAAGTCATTTATTTTTAATTTTTCGCTATCTTTTAATTTTTAGCAACTTTCATTCTAAGTTTTTACACCTTTCGTGTCATTACTTTTCTATTTTCTCAACGGTTTGAAAAAAAACGGTAGAGATTATTCATTTTATCCGCCTTAACCTATATTTTTCAGTGCGCAAGAAAATCGAGTATCGTCGGGAAAACTTGGTTATTATGCAAAAGACCGTCAGGATGTACCAAGCCAAGAAGAAACACCGCCCCCGATACCAAGGAATTAGGAAAATCAAAACTCTGCAGGTAACAACCAACCCTAGTTTTACCCTGTTAGATTACACGTTAATATTTTAATATTCCGCTTTTAAGGATAACGTGAAGCAAATGAGTGCCATGGTGTCTCAGTTGAAGAAGGACAAGGAAAGTTCTCAGAAGCAAGTTCAAGCACTGCAGGATAATATAACTGCTGCCATCCGGAAGATTAAAGTATTCAGTTTTCAGAATGTTTTGTTGACGGGGGTTTATGATAAGCTTTATTTGGTCATAGAACGCGCCGAACTTGAAACGAGAAGAAATTGAAGTTATTCACTCTGACCTAGTGCGCCAAGCTAATGTAGAGTTCGCGTCTCTGAAGAGCAAAGTTGAGCAGCAAAAAGTGGCTGAAGAGCAGGAAAAGTTGCGCAAACTTCAAGAAGATATGGAAAGGGAACGCAAACGTCGAGAGGAAGAAGAAAGTCTCCGTAAGGAAGAGGAAGAGAACCGGAAAAAGTACGTCCATAGTTCGGCTTTGCTTTATTCACTACCTCTCATATTCATGAGAATGATAAGGCGGTTCCTGGTTTTACGTAGGCTTTTAAATGCGGATTTTACGGACTATTTTTTTTAGGCGTGCGGAGATAGAAGTGCGTCGTAAAGCTGAAGAAGAACAACGCAAGAAAGAAGAAGTGGCCCAACGAGAAGCAGCTGCAGAGATGCAGAAACAGCTTGATCGCGAAGCCACAGAGGAAGCAATATTCCAAGAACAGCTTCAGCAGGAACGCCGAGATCACGAGTTGGCTATGCGGCTAGCTCAGGACAATAATAGCCAAGTAGAAGATATATCGCAGCTGAAAAGGTATCCAAACTTGTGTTTTCATTTACCATTCCAGCATTCTTTTTGTGCAACACGATACGTCTTCAGCACCGTCTCCCTTTTTGCAATTACCACCCATTTGATACCTGTCTCTAAAGTTCAAACTGTCTTCAAGGGGATCAAGTGGGGATTTATTGTGCTTCTTGTTTGAGGGCGTATTGGAAACATCTATAACCGACCTTAAGGACAGCGAGGATGTTGTTCTACGGGCTATTTTTACTTTTTTAACAAGAAAAAGTCCAAAAGAACACACACACTTGGACCGTCCTCTTGGGCTTCTACTATTACCTATTTTTCTTTTCTTTTTTGTCTTTGTCCTCTTGCCCGAGCAGTCGCACTGTGGAAGAAGAGCTTCGGGGTTTGGATAGAAAACTTCACAGGTAATATACTACCTGTTGGCCAACTTGGAACCTGCTTATTTCATGTTATGATTTTTTCTTCTTCTTCACATTTGCTTTTTTTCCATTCGTTTTAGTATGGTTCAGAACGCTTCTTTTTCCCTATGAGTTGTTTCTTGTGGGGCGGCATTTTTAAATGGGTTGTTCTAGGTCGGATGTGGTGCTGAGTCAACGGGCCGCGCTGGCGAATAAAAAGTACGACTTATCCAAATGGAAGTACTCGGAGTTGAGGGATACAATTAATACTTCGTGCGATATTGAACTGTTGGAGGTGAGTTTTTCTACTTTTTTCAACTGGTGCTATAACTGTAATAACAATAAATTAATCCTTAAAACGCAATAGCCACCTATTTTACATGTTGGAGGTTTCTTATGGATGCTTGCGTAATCTTACATAATTATAAGAATACTCAACTTTTTTTTTCATATGTTTACTTTTGAAAACCCGTTCACGAGTTCAAAACTTTTGGGCATGACGTTACTGATGGCGTGGCTTTATCTCGTTATCGTGCTGTTTATTTCCATGCTTGAGACAGTAATTAAAGCACAGGGGGTACAACCATCGTTACGTAATACGTCATTGATGTGAAAAAGCCACTTGCCCGTATTTCTTCACATTTTTTCTTTATTGACTTTATATTTATTAGCCTTTTACTTTTCTTTATTTTGCGGCGTGGTGAAAAGAAAAACTACACGAGGAGCTAGACTTGTTGCTCGTTTTATTAAGACAAAGCAGTTTTTATGTTATATTGTCTATAAAGTTGGTATTTGCTTAAATGTACTTTTGGATTCCTTTTCGTGGCAAACATTGATCTTAATGCCATGCCTACCGCAACGCGTGATTTTAATGAGTGTTAAACTACCGTTTGTAGAGTTGTCGTGAGGAGTTTCATCGACGCTTGAAGGTTTATCATGCTTGGAAGGCAAAGAACAAGAAAAAGACAGCCAACATGGACGAGAATGAGCGAGCACCCAAGTCGGTCCTTGAATCCGGTACATTATTTACAGTTTTGCTCAGAGTTGCAGTTATTATTAATGGGATTATGCTTGTTTGCCAACAGTCAAAAGCCCTACTGTGCATCCAATTGCTCCCATAGTGAAAAACGACGCCCAACGCTATTTCCGCATTCCTTTTGTACGACCTACGGATAGCGAAGCTAACGAAGAAACTACCAATAGTCGACGGGGGTGGTGGTATGCCCATTTTGACGGCCAGTGGATTGCTCGTCAGATGGAATTGCATCCCGATAAACCACCTGTGCTCCTCGTAGCCGGTAGGTCGATTTGTTCTTCTGCTTTTCCTCCACTTTTCCCTCCCTTTTCTTTCGGTTCATGTTTTCTATATTCATTACGTTACCAGGTATTATTGACACAAGGGTGGTGTTTGTTTTGACAATTTTTGTATTGAAAAATTTTTCCCAACTTTAAATTGGGTTCTGAGTAACCACAGAAACTCGTGACGAGTTGAAGTAATGTATATCTTTATTTGAAAGTCAGTCGTCACAGTTCTTAATGAGGAAAATAATTATTTTCTTTATATTTTCTTCCGTAGGCCGTGATGATATGCAGATGTGTGAATTGGGCTTGGATGAGACTGGCTTGACTCGAAAACGTGGAGCGGAGATCCTGGAAATTGAGTTCACCAAAGAGTGGGACAAACATGAAGGACCCGCCTACGTGCGCCCTGCTGATCGTTCCCAGAAACGTCCAGCTATCACGCCTGTCAATAAGTAAACAGATAGGTTTTTCCTTGTTCAAAGAGGTTAGACGAACCCTACTCCCGTAAGGTATTCTGTTGTGGATTAGAAATGTCGACGATGCCCAAAACAGAGAGAAAAAAATCAACATTTTCTTTTGTTTTTATGTTTTTGTCTTTTCTCGGTAAACTCTAGTAAGATTTCCCTCTTATCTGTCTAGGATCGTTGGATCTCTTTGAAACTGTATGCGATACTTTCGACTTCCCACCCTGAGTTTTTCTCGGCTGCTTTTACTTCTATATCTGTTAGGGAGGAAATTGTGCCAGCTTTGACAAATTGAGACCGAGGTTTGACAGTTTCTTAATTTCCTTTCGAGTCAGTACATTCCTTGTGCAGTGCACTTCTATGTTTAGGCAGGGGTTGGTGTGATTATTGCTATACATGCCTAGCATTCCAAACTGTGTTCTTCCGAGGTGTGTCATTTTCGCGCCGCAATATAGGTTAGATTGCAAACTTCAGCTGCTTGTCGCCCAGCAGTATCCATTTTTCTTTTTCACTTGAAATACTGTCCAAGATTTTTTATTTTGACAGTTTAAGAAGTTTCTTTCTGTTTTCTATTAGAAAATAAAATTGCAGGTGTTACTTAGTGTAAAATAATGAATGACTCTATCAGCTGTGATGCTTATAACGGATAGTCGATGTTTAACCATATAAGACAGATGCAGATATTCGTAGCAGAAAAGAAAAGTTAAGTCGTTCAGAATTCTGCTGTTCCTGTCACTTTGTATGATACAGCTGATGAGCTCATCAGTGCTCGTTAGGTTTGACATTTTTAGTTATAGATACGGTTCTAATTAATCTAAAGAGTCTGGGTGGTCGCAAAGGGTGCGGAGGAGTATAAAGTTCGGTAGCTATTTCTTTGAGGCACAATGCATGTTGTAATTTATGAAGGGACCCATGGACTAAAAGAAGGCTGATACCTACCTTTCACTACGCTCAGTCTTTGCTTCTTCCCCAAGTTAATTAGTAATCATCTTGCCTCGTAAGGGTAATCCTATATCCAGCTACTTTCACTTGAAAACGACTTGCAGTTAGCTTCCGAACATCATTTCCGTGACCGAAGACTGAAGGCCTTAGTATAACTATATATAGCAAAAGCGCTGTTAATTCCATACGCGTGGGAGTCGATTGGATCGGTTTGAAAGTCACGTGGGTTTTCCATAGCGCCTCAGCTAAGTTTCCTGCAAGCCAAGCGTCAAGGAAGTCCCGGTGGTTAACGTGTTGACCATTTATGTGTAATGGTGGGTAAGTGGTTAATGAGTGCCCGGAAAAGTAAATGTCTATGTCAATACTTGGCAAGTAGGGAAGTGTTGTTAGAATATAAGGACCAGCATCGTTAATACCCCTCATATCCCGTGTGCTAGGGGTTTGGGGAACGTCTAACCTGTTGATGGCAGGTAATCAGGATGGACGGAACAGCAATTGAGGGGAGAGACTAAAAGCCTTACCTCGATGCTCCAATTTAGTCCGGTGTGGGCCGAGTTGGCTAAGCAATTTTGCGTGAAAAGCGCGCGCTTACCATGCATTTTTACCATGATTGGCCAGCATTCACTTCCGTCTTTATATACATATATATGTATATATATTAAATATATGTGTGAGAAAAATATTATCTTTAATGTGGATGCGGGGGAAGAAGGTACCCTAAGTACCGGTAATTTCTTTAGATAAAAAGGAATTTTTCCTTTATTCCTCCCGTGATTAGACAGCTCGGCACTTGAGAGGAGTGGCGAAATTAACGGCCAAGATAAAAGGGTCGCTCTTTTGTCGCTGAACACATATGACTAACGAGTCTGGCGCTAAGTAAAAAGCCTTGGAAAAGGAAGTAACTAAGGGAGTCTTGGAGAATGAGAATTGTAGAATGTATTTAGTAGAACTACATTTCGCTTTGCCCTATATAGACCCATATAGTATCCTTTTTAAGACTCGGAAAGGTCCCATAACAAAATTCCACCACTTACCAGCCTTAACGTACCCAGGGAGTGAAAATGATAGTCAACGCGGCAGCGCAGCTCCTTAATTGTCGTTGTGTGCGTATCCCTGGAAATTGTCAAGTTCTGAGATTTATGACGAAAGGAGATAGCCGTGTTTCGCTGAGGCTTTGACGTTTGGAGTTTTGGATTTTTTTTTATTTTTTTTTTGTTAGGGAGCAGAGGCTTTGTGCTGCTGCACTCGTACTGGATTGGCTTGATCGTAAGTAGAAGTGATAATAGAAGGATGTGAAGTTATAAATGTAAAAGAGTGAACTAATTCCGGCGTCTTCTTTTATCTCCAGTCAAAGTTTTGCTCAGGGTGTTGAGATGAGTCTCTACCTGCGTAACATCATAAGACACAAACGAGCAAAAAGCAAATTCAAAGAGATTAGACTCGTGCTTCACAGAAATTGGAAGAAACATTTATGGGCTATTTTTGGCATAAAGTTTGTTATAGGCTTCTTTCATAAAGAAGAAATAAATGGAAAATGTTGATGCAAAACTTTTGAGCTTACCACTTTATAGAATAGACATGGTACCGGAAGTTCGTCTTCACCATTCGGGCAATGACGTACGCCATCGCAAAGTTGGTAGTCGTCAATACAATTCCATGTACCGTCTTTATTGGGTGATGGGCAGTAGAACTCTGTTTGGCCGTCTTTCGTCTTGGGACACTCTATGGAATATTAAAATTTTCTATAACCAACTTGAATTTTAAATAGATTAGATTGTTGTTGTTTTAATATTTTTTGCACTTACCGCCTGACCGAGAAAGGAAGCGATAATGGTAAAATGGATCTAGATGAATGGGATAGCGTTTCTCCAAGTTTTTCTTCAGACGACGGACGTGAAGTTCGCTTTTTTCATCTGGTAAAACTTCTTGGGTATCTGATGCTTTGAGGTCAGCAATGAGAGGTGGACAGCAATCGGGATAACTTTGCTGGACACGGTATTCAGATATCCCAAGAGAGGGTCGTTCTTTTGCCTCCTCCGCCTCCAGTGAGCTGTCCTTAATTTCGTTAGATCCAGATTTGGATGGTGACGGACGGATAGTTCCTAGCCAGTAAACTGGTACTTTCACACCGTCTTCATCTTCGTATTCCAATTCTGGGATTGGAGGTGCCACACTTTGGGTTAGACGGGTTAACAAGATTGAATATTTGGATGAGCCTATGGGGAGTAGTAAGTTAGTCTCCCGGCATGTTCCCAGCCACATCAACAAACATAACGTCCCCATGTACACCCATATGTGCAATTTAATCATCTAGGAAATTATGTACCGCACTAAGCGAATTTGTAGGTTCCAAAATTGATGCGCTCAACCGTTTCACTCCGATCAAGTGGAATATCGCTTTCAGGCTAAAAGCACCACTGTCTTCATGACTGGCCTTTCCTGGTGGGTATTGCAACCTGAATGATATCCGCGCTGCTGTGGTAGGTGTACAGCAGATGCAGTTTTGAACTAATGCCCATTATACCCCATAGCTGTCTTTATATGCGTCGTACCCAAAAGGTCCAACAAGTCAACCCGACTCTTGGACCTGCGCCTGTGGTGTTGGCTTTTACGTAGAAAGTGTATATCGCGGATCCTACCACGTATTCTTGGGGCCATTTTTTTTTCAGTAGGCGAGTAGGGTACACTTCAGTTGGTATTAAGAAGCCTTGAATTGTTCAGATTTCTTTCTGGGATAGATTATTTTCAATAAGTGATTAGTAATCGTTTTATAGGTCTTTTTCTAAATTCCCGAATGACACCTAGGGAAGTTTTCAGGAACTAAGGATCCGCCATTGTACCCACCCAGTCCGGCACTTGCCATAAGACTTTGTGTTATTTTTTCCCTGTTTTTCTCACTAACTACGGCTTTAAATTTCACAAATATGGTACTGTTGTGTTCCTTTATGCAAATCTTGTCCGGAAAAGCTTGGTAAAGAGAACCAAGAGCCCCATGGATCTTTTCATAGACTATACCCACTGAACCGAAGTTACTGCAGCAGTTTGCCTATTGTTTGCCTACTGTGTAAGGCATTTTATTTCGTCGAAAAAAGCGAAATATTAAAATGGTTCCCTTTCCCTGTACCTTATGCCTTCCCGGCAAGGTTTCTATTCCCATATTCGAAATTGTGATGCTTCGGCATTACGAGCTCGAATATCGTGGATAGGAAACCGAGCAGGGGAGTTGGGAACAGGGGAAGGGTCGAGGCTCTCAATTTTTGACGATTTCTGCCCCTTGATATAACATTATCCCTTATGGAGAAAAGCCCTGAAAAAGCTTTCCCAGCTCGAAAAGGAGCCACGCCCCGTTTTTGGCCGAATCCACCAATAGGATTCGACCTTTTTTGGTAGGCCCCACCCATTTTAGCGGATTTTTTGAAAAATTACGCAAAAATGTTACAAATTTTCGAGTTTATTTCTAAAATTATAAATAGTACAACAAAAAGGATATTTTTGGAAACTGGATTTTACGGGGAACCTTTTGGATACAGTGGAAGTAAGTAATGAATCCCTGGGGGAAGCAAAACGTCTCATTTGCATATTTTTCGAATCTAATTTTTGGAGTTAAGGAAAGTCACAGAACATAAATTCCGACAGATTTGGAAAAATGAGAACTAGAACAATATTTGGGAGGGATAAATTTGACAAGAAAAGCAAAAAAATCACAAAACAACGCTGGCGCTTGCTGGAGCAACGCTTGTGTCTCTCACCTCGTTGACATTCAGTTAATCCCTTCACCTGCACACGGTTCCAGAAATTATAGCCACAACGCTAAACACCCCTGATGTCGCTGCACCTCCAGCGTCTCCAGAAAGGGCTTACGAATCCGGCGAACGAACTGAGGCAGATTTCAAAATACCGAGTAGTTTTATCCAGCCGCGTAAAGAAAAGATACAAAAACATTAAAGTGTAAGTAATCTACAAGTGGATATTAAAAAAACTAGTTTATTAGGATTAAAAAGTTAAAAGAATGTCATTTTTTCTCAGATTTGCTTGACTGTGGGTCCCCCTACTTTGTAGGCTATTACCTGCTCAATGCAGTGTTCCGGAACTACTTTTTTTCGGAACTTAGTTTGTTATCGTTCATGCGAATTCTACGAAAACTAGTTCCGGATCGGATATCAGAGTTCCGATTAAATAAGTTCCGATCAAAGAAGTTCCGATCAAATTTCCGACCAAAGATCTGATCTAGTTCTCATCACAGTTCGGATCCAAGATCAGTTCATAGTTCCGATCTCTTATCCAGTCAAAGATTCGATAATTTTATGGAAAACAACTGCAAAAAATTAGAACAAGAGTAGAAAGTTTCAAAAATGATTTGAAAGATAAATTTCCCGAAAAAATCATTTCGTTCCCTACTACTTTCAGTGCAACGCCGTTCAGTTCAGTTCAGTTTAAATGAACGGAGCTTTTTTTTAAGTTCCGGAACACAGGCTCAATGGCGGGTTTCACCGATCGCCAAACAGTTCACTGTAGCCCACTACTACAAATATTATAAAAAGACTTCAAACGTTCAATACGAAGAACATGCTTTCATCGAACTGACGGATTCCCGCAATTTAGCTAAAAAAAAAATACCTAGAAATTGATGAAAAATACCTAAAAATTGACGAATGAGACAGAAAACGTTAAAAAAAGATTGAAAGTGGTTCAAAAAGACCTAAAACCCCAGAAGAAACCAGACGAGAGAAGTGATTAACGCAGAGAATGCCACCAGAGAAGTGATCTTGAAAGTGGCTAGAAATCTTGAGATCGACCTTCAGTTGACTTCAAAACAGCTTTTGTTTGTTTGCACGGACGATTAATAATGAGTATTAAAACTTGCAAATGCAAGTTTGAAGTGTTTACTATCATTACTCCGAAGCTCCCCAAGACCTAAACTGAAATCAGGTTCGCACGGAGATGTTGACCTCGTGGCACAGGATTGAGTGTCTTCTACTTCGCCTTCACTTGGACTTCACCTTCATTTGGAGAAAACTATAAAATAAAAGAGAAAAATCAGCATCACGTAACTAACAGGACAATCAAAGCATATATTAATTGGCGCCCGGATTGGCCTATAGCTTGAGTTTGATAGCCTACCAAAAACCTAGTACAGAGGAAAGAACCAACAGAAGTAAAATGCGCAAAACATTTACCTCTCCAAAATAAAAAGATTCGAAAGTGTGTCCGTTTTTGCCGTTTACGGACACAACAGAGGAGAATAGACGAATAATGTTTGCAGATGCCGGCCAAGTTCCCTGCTCCCCCATTCGCTTAGGGGGTATCGTACGACCAAAAATCTTCAAAAAGTTTCCGCCTCCACCAACTCCCCTCTTTGTGTGGTACCGGTATAGGAAGATCCAAAAAACGAAAAAAGATCAGACAAACTTCCATACTAGCTGTAAAATCAGCTACTAAAATAATTCAAAACAATTTATTTTTTCGAACCATTTTACCAACATTTCAAACAAAAAAGTAAAGCTTGACATGAAATGAACTACTGGAGTTAGGGAAAGAAACTGAAGCCACTTTGAAATGGGAAAAAATGTTCTTACCTCGACCGAGCGAATACTTGGATTCCCGAGATTCCCCCCAAGAAACAGCAACTATCTTTGAAAACACGGCAGGATCGAAGACGGAGCACAAAGGGACCCAAAAGAAGTGAAAGCCTGTAACGGGGACGGAAGTTTAGTATCTAAAATTACCCATATTTAATTCACTAGAAAAGAAGTAAATCAGACAAATATACCCACAGACGAAACTTCTACCCCTGACCGGCTGCGTCTTCGCGTTCTTCTTAAAGGGGTTCTCACAACCTACCTGATCCGAGAAAAGCTTGGTTTTTACAACTAAAGATCTAACGAATGGCAACAACGAAGACTGCTCTCCTCCCAGAAAGCTAAGTTGCAGCAAGACGCAACGTACCCGACACAACGTAACTCCTGGCATACCTGTTCCTTCTGGTTCTCCTGATTCCCACAGAAGGTTAATTAGCTACCTTCACGTAGTCGAGTACCAGCTTAGCAGATTAAAGTTGCGGGGTTTTTCTCTTCTCCTAAGCAGTGTTCTGCATCTTTTTAAAAAGATTAGATTAGATCAGATCAGATCAATCGGCCATTTTTGATCTGATCGGCGTTGTCCCTAAATTGCAGTGATCTGATCGATTTTTTCGAGAAAATGTACCGATCCCGACCGATCAAAATCAGGTCATCTACTGGCCATTTTGAATTTACACGCTCAAACAAAAAAAAGGACTTTTTCTTCGCGCCGCCACTTGCGGGCTCCGCTGAACGCCATGTAGGAAGCATTACCCGCTTAGTCGGAACCGCCGCGTTCGGTCCCATTGCCAGGGAATGGGCTCTCGACTTCGAAGCCGACCCGAAACTTGCCCAAAGGCTCTCATGCGCGGGTCTCGGCCCGGCGGGACGGCGATCCCGCGATGGCGCGAAGAAAACGTCGTTTTTTGTGATTGAGCTTGTCAATTAACCAAAGCACCTACAGACTTGTTTAAGTATGCAAAAGAAAGGTGCTTATGCCATCCGTATGGTAACCGGGATCGATTTTGAATGCGCGCGTAGATATGCGCTTGGTCTCCGGCCAACTGTCCCCAATGTTTTTTTTTTTTTTTTTTTTATTGCGAAATTAAGGCGTGAGCTGGGCTCGTTGCCTGGTGTCCCCAATGTTATAAGCATAGGAAAATTTGAAATTTGGCGGAAAGGGGCGGAGCTTAAACCGCTAAATAATTAATTACTCGGTTAATACATGGGTTAATATGCATAATTGACATAGAGGTTCTTCAGCCAGAACATGTAGTTTGGTCTCTTCTATAACATATATTTTTTCATTTTGAAACCTTACTCCCCCTTTAATACTGGTACTTTGTTACTGTAGGCCTATATTATAAGTAATAAATGCGTTTTTCCTTAACAATTCACGTTTTTTTAAGCATAATAGTACTTAAGTTTATTCCTATATTATTGCTTTTACGCAAAATGATCTGATCTTTGATCTGATCTGATCGATGAGGGTCTTTTTTTAAATCTGATCTGGATTTTCTCTAATTTTGCAACTTTTGATCTGATCGGGTTGGCCGAAGTTCACGACGATCGGAAACGATCTACGATCACACAAAAAGCATCGATCCAGAACACTGCTCCTAAGGATGAGGAAAGGTCAGGAGCGAAGTTAGGCTGAGCGGACTAGGAGGAGGACACGCACTCATCACACAAGAGCTTGAAGTCTTGATTATAATACGAAATCACCTTGCGTCATTTCCATAAGCGCCTTTTCTAAGGGTCAAAATGAACAGAAAACAAAATTAGTACAACAGAATTAGTTTGGCAATTAATCGTAAAAATGTTTTATAGAAACTTACCGTGGATTTGCAGAACATGGCAGTACTATACCTATGGCTATTTCTCTCCTATAACCACAGCTGCCATGAGCGCGCTCTACAGTAGCGCCACATATCGGTCAAATTTTAAACTGCATTACTTGCAAACAAAGAAGCGTCGCTTGGTTGTTCAGCGTGTTTTTGTGACACGTAACTATTTGACACGTGTAGGGATAAGATTTTGCAGGATATGCTTGCTGCTCCACGAGAGGAGCTCAGGCTTTCACACTGAGAATAGCCACCTATCGGTAAATTCCCCCAAGCTTATAAAAGTTGCACTTTCACTTAGAGATGGCAGCACAAAACGAGCGTGAGCGCGAGTACGCTCTTTTCTGGACTTGCGAGCGAAAGATCGAGCGCGCTCGGGAAAATCAACATAGAGTGCGAGCGAGAGCGCGATCGCAAAAAAGAGCGAGTTGCAGCTCTGCCTATAACTAGTTTTATAACTAATCCAACTGCATATAAATCTACTCCCTGCTATCATTTAAAGTAATCTTGAAAATGGCTACGAAGTCTTGTGATCGATCTTCAGTTGACTTCAAAATAGGCTTCTATTTGCTTGGCTGAAGAGAAATAGTGAGTAATACAAACTTTTAAATGTAAATTTAAACAAGTGTTACTACCATCACCCGAAGCTTCCCATGACCTTTAATCTGAGATGTTGACCCTTCACCTTCAGTTCGCCACCGAAAATTAGAAGAAAAAAGAAAAAGTATCAGTACGCATGAAATCAATTCATTAACAAAGCGCGTAAAACTTACAATAAGTGTAAAGGCCTACAAACACATCCGCAGAGGAAAGCACCCCAAAACGAGTGTGAAAACACAAAACGCGTTTGGAGAAGGATAAAACTTGTCCAGATTCGCGTTTGTAGACTTCCGGTGAAACAAAAAATTAACAACACAAGTTGCACACGTTTGAGACGTTGGCCAAGTCGACTTCACTTCTTTTTTTCGCTTCGGGACATCGTATGAACGTCGCAACACCCAATTGATCTTTCCTCCCCCTTTTCGCCACCTTCCACCCACTATAGTTGATCAACTTTACCAAAGGTCCTGCAGCCATCTATTGACAAGAAGCTTCCGTTCCTGTTCACCGCCTTCGGACATCCACTTGTCCACTTGACATCCAGCTTATTCGACTTTTAGACCTGTCGTCTTGTTTTTATTTTAAAGGACTCTGTGGACTTTTCCCAAGCTCATAGATGCAATCTTTACTTTGACATGGTGCAGTTAAAAGCCGTGACACGATAGGTGAGGGCGTTTTTTTCCGCGTCGAATGCACACCCTCCGGTCCTTCGAACATTGGGAATACGGTACCGATATCCGCCCTATCAATCCTGTGTATGACTCATCTAAATATTTGTCTCCCAAGTCTTAGGTACCACTAGCACTATCTAAATTCAGTGCGTCATTCGCGAAGCAGTAAAGCTACTATTGAGGTGCATTTAGTTATACTACTATACTTACAGTTTTAATTTGCATATTCCTTTAGTTAATCAAAGAATCAGTGGAGATGATGGTAGGCGGAATTCACCATGAAGTCAAGGAGGCGACTCCGGAAGTTCAAGCTCTGCTTGATCAAGTGAAGTCGGAAGTAGAAAGCCGTCTCAACAAGAAATTTGACAAGTTTGAAGCCCGTCATTATAAGACCCAAGTGGTTGCTGGCATTAATTACTTCATCAAGGTAATTTTGCTTCTTGTAAAGCAAATATCTCAAAAACCTGCCGAAATATTGCCCTATTATAGGTCCTTGTTGGAGAAGACGAATTTATACATGTTCGCATATATCGCGATTTGCAGCGAAATGCCAGCTTGACAGCAGTCCAGGAAGGCAAGAAAAACGAAGACGAGATTCAGTACTTCCAATAAATTGAAAGTGCCGGCTTCTTTGGGAAAAGGCTGTCAATTCCTATACATTTATAGCTCGACCTATCAGGTCTCTAAGGCCAGTCCTTGTTATGTTTCGTAGTTTGTTATCTTTTTACAGGGTTTATAAGGTGGGATTATATCTTTCTCTTTTCCATAATACACAGTTGACTTCACGGAAGTTTATTGAATTATTCGAGGCCTTTCAAATTCACAAGTGTGTCTTTGTTATCTGTTAAGATTTTCTAAAGATGGTAAGGTCGGGGCCAGTTCTGGTTCACTTTAGCTTCCGAGATATTTTTTTTTTTACCAGTTCCAGTTTCCATTCAGGACGAAGTACGGAATAGAGAGCGCAAAAAAGCTTTTTAGTCAGTCCGATGGTCGTTTTCGCTTTGGTGATTTCTTCAGTGTTATTATAACCTTTTTAAACGAGTTTGTTCCGTCATTTGTGCCTTTGCCAAGAATGCTGCTGTTTCGCAATTTTGATACTTGACAACTTCATAGGTCCGAAGAAACGAAAAACAAAGACAAGAATTCGCAAGGAGAAGTTAACCAAAAGAAAATTGAAACAAGAAGAATGGGAAGAAAACATACAATCAAATTTCGCAGGTCACCAGTATTACATTAGCAAATATTTTCCCCTTTCCGAATCCCTTTTTGGATCATTTCGTGATGTCTTGCGTTAAGAAGGTAGGGATCAGATCTAAGTTATTTTCCGCCAGATAAAGAGAAGTTTTGTCATCCCCCAAAATATTACTTTTTTAAAGCCGATTAGTGATTTTTTTTCTAACTGTTGTGTTTTTTCTTTCGTTTAAGTACGTTGAGGATTCGCGTTTCTTCCAGACAAAGTAAACATTCATCACAAAACCAAAAAGCGGTCATAGATTGCCACCCAAAAAATCGACGGTCCAACTTCATTCTTGTGAAAATCTACGGCAAATGCAAGTCTTCCCGTTCAACTTTTTTTCCCAGCGTAGTTTGTCTAGTTCGAGTCTCCATTTCCCATCGTCTTGGGCGTATAAGCAGTAGCATTGGGGTCCAGGTTAGAGCCTTTCATATCGTGATCTTGTGCTAGAGCGTTGACGTTGACATGGCGCGATACGTTGGACAGGTGCGCATGCGTCAAACCCAGAGAGGCAGGCAGCAGAAGTTTGGACGTGTAGGGCCTCCCCGTTTCCAAGTCGGTCAACTGCTGCATGGAATTGAGTCCAAAATCGGCTAAATCCGCCAGATCCGAGAGTCTCAAGCCCACATCCAGGCGCAGATCTAAGCCGCCATGGTTTTGGTTGTGCGCAGGCGTTGTAGGCATGACAGCAAGCACCTCAGCCACTTTCGACTTTAATTCCACGATTTCCCTTTCCCGAGCCAATAAGATATCTACCAAAGCAATACAAAGCTTACGTTAGCTAAACACGAAGGAAAGAGAAAGACATCGATTATGCGTTTACTTTCTCGCATTTCCAACTGACGCCGCGCTTCACCCAATGCCGAAAACAAGTCGAGTTTGAGTCTCGTTTCGGCGCTCAGAGACGTTTCCAGACGCTCGGTTTTGTCCTGAAGATTATGCAAAGCACTTAGCAGCATTTCCGTTTCAGCAGAAGCCACATTAGCCTGGTTGGCAGCACTACGGGCTGTACTGGCTTGCAATGCACGTAAACTCTGGGAAATGAGCGAAAAAAATTCAACTGTTAAATCTAGTCTAGGTGTCGCTTGAGAAAAGGGCATCGTTAGAATGAACTGGTCTCTAAAAACTCGAAAGGTTATTAAAAACGTACTTGAGCTTCCTGTTCAGCTTGTCGAGCACGCTCTTCACTTAACTTAACTTCGCGTCTCAGTTGTTTCACTTCAGCTTCTAACTCGCGTTTACGGTTCTTGCAGGCGTCGCCGCATTCGTTTTTTGGCGGAGCGGGAGGCTGCGGAGGGGCGACTACTCTTGTTTCTTCGCTTTTCTTGGCCCTTCTTTCAGAATTTAGCAAAGCCTCGGCGTGTACACGCGCTTTCCGTTCTTCTGACAGTTTTTTCTCCAGAGACGCGATGGTTTGCTTGTCACTTTGTCTCGCGGACACTAAGTTATGCAACCTAAAAATCCACGCCAAAAAGTAAATTAATCTAAAAGCATACACAGAGCTAAAAGGAGCACGGAAAAAGGTTACTTTGCTTGGAGGCTATCATTGTCTTGTTGAGATTGAGCCAGCTCGGATCGTGCAGTTCGTTCACCGGAAGTCATTTGCTGGATCTGAGCTCGGACTTCTTGCTCCATGGCCCGGGATGCTTGTAAATCCGCTTTTAGTCGTTTAATATCACACTCCAACCTGCTTAACATTTGGAATCAGATTAGAAAAGAAAAGGGTTTAAACAAACACATTCGAGGGCAATTAAAATAAAATAAAATTGCATTTACCTCAAGCAATGTTCGTCTTTCACGTTGTTATTATTGGCACTGTTGACACTATTCTGCTGGTTGTTCAGTTTCGTCTTCTTCTCCTTCAAGTTACTCAAAACGGGCGTGTCTTTAACTCCCACGGACGCCTTTACCGGCGTTTGATTGCTAGGCCCATTCACTTGCTGCTTGTACGTTTTATCCGACTCTGATCCCTCGTGGTAGTCATTCACGGATCTGAAAATTTGAAAGTAATAAAAAAAATACAATCTGTTTAGACAGCACATAAAAACATGCTAATGCCGTACCCTTTGTGGTCATAAAAGTCAATATCTTTGACAGCACCGTTGCTGAGCTTGGCTACTTTATCGCTTGTTTTCAAATCCTTGTCTTTGTCAGTAGCTTTTTTGCCATTCCAACTAGGGGCAGGCAGTTTGACGGGCCCTTGAACTGGTACCGGACTTGCCGGTCTGGAAATCGTCGACACCGCAGCTATCGGTGACGCTGCGGTTGAAGACGGTGAAGTAGAATTGGGTGTCGAACATAAACCCCACGCTAAGGAAGCATTGGCGCTCGGAGGGGTCAAGCTCTCTTCTTCTTTACTCCACCCTGCATATATATATCGAATACCGAAGATATTTTTTAATAGAGTTTAGAAAGGACAAGCCAGCCTCTTTTTTTTTTTACCTCGCGTCTTATCTGGACTAATAGGCAAATGTTGCTGTTGTTGCTGCTGAAGGTACAATTGCTGTTGCTCGGGCGGCAACGCTTCTAATAATAACTGAGTGTAGAACTCGTTCTCTTTGGCAACCTCACGTTGCTTTCGCTGTCGGATGCGGTAGCCGACATAACTCTTGATGCCGAAACCCAGCGTTACCACGGGATACCCAATACTGGAACGCACCCAAGAGAAACGTTTTTCGTCAAAAATTAATTGACACACGACCCAAGAACTCGGTCTCGGTCTCTTACCAATGCGCAGCAAAGGGGCGACACAGATCGAGGTGGGCTGGCAAGTGCTTCAGATCCTTGAGGCGTACGGAGGCTTCAATGTAAATGAAAAGAAGCCATAAGCACACGGTCGGGAGACACACACCTCGGTCCGTGTGCCAAACATACTGGACCCACACGTAGGTGCTGGCTGCGAAAAAGAGCCAATGGATGGGAATGAACAGAAAGCAGATCATGTCCGATGTGAGGGCGACACAGACGAAAAATACCGAGAATGCCTAAAGGAAACCGTCAGTAGCCGGGATCGGCTTCAGAAAATATATCTTTTAAAGAAGGTAATTTATTTACCAATCCTTGGTACTTGAATGAATCGTAAACCGAGCGTAAGAGGAGCCAAAAAGGCCACAGAAATTCGAACCGGAATTCGAGCAGGAAATCGGCCAACAAAACCAGGGCCCAGAATGACAGAAACTTGATGTACAGGAAGGTACTAAGTAAGACGATTAAAGGAGAGTTGATATGTAAGTTTACGCAGGAAAGTCAACATTGACATTGACATACCTTCCATAGAGGCCTTCAGCTAATTTGCTCCGTTTGAGGGGCCGCCGTAGCTTCCCACAATCCACATTTCTCCTCTTCATAGTCTCCACACTTGGGAAGTTTTAAGAGAAACCAAAAGTAGTAACAATCACAATACAATGGGGTTTTAGAAAGCGTTTATAATTTGCTACACAACACGGTATTGAGCAAACAAAAGCCGAAGTTTATATCACGGTATTATAACTAAACCAACTGTTTATATAAGTACTTAATTATTTTTAACAACAATACGTCACTTATTGTGCTCTCAATTAACAAAACCAATGCGTTAATAATTACGTCTTGTTGTCAACAATTTGCTGTAAACGGCCATCTTTATATTTTGATCAACGATAAGGTTTGTTTGTGAGGAGAGGACAACGATGATGGCGCAATCCTGGCTCTACTTTTCACACCACCGCGCCATCTGGTGACAAATTAGGATAAGTGATTGGATCAAAAATGGGAATAAAATTGTTTCTTATATATATAACATAAAACGGTGCTAAAAAAAAGAAATAAAGGACAAATTTGGATGCTGCAACTAAAGTCTATAATTTCCCCAGGTCAGTTTGTATAAAAAAAATTTGGCAGATAAAAAAGACGAACTTTGACGATTTAGCACGACAGAACTCCCAGTAAAGCTTCGGGACAAGGTTTTTGACACTCGGCAATAACTTTCAAATTGCTTTTGAGTAGGGCAGAGCTAGTAGAAGGACCCAAGCTGATTATCTATGGCAGAAAACCATTTTTTTTTAAACTATAATTTCTTAAAGGATTAAATTACCTTCATTTCACTCCAGGGACATTTTAGGTGGTCGAGAACGGGTTTGGCATATTGTACTCCCGAAGGGCTAAAGAAAACCAGAAAATCGGGCCATTGCTTAGATTCAATGGGAGAGAGAAAAAATAATTGTTAGCCATAAAAATTCAGTACTCTTTGTCTCACTCGTCTTACATTCGTAGCTTGAGCCGAGCTCATTAAGCGTTCCAAATCCGGATGTGGGATGGTATTATATGCTTGAATTTCAACCAAACTAATGTGATTTTGAGCCATAATCGCAGGCAAAACATCTCGTCGCATAGAGCTGCAAGGAAAAAGATAGGGTAATCCGATATTGTTCGTTTCTAGTGAAAATTAAAACAAGCCCAGAATTATTCTGCGACCATTTATAACTAAAATGTAAAACCTTGTTGAATTAAGTAGGCGAGATTCTCAGCACTACCACAATCTGCTCCCACGCAAGTCAATCCGAGCAGAGTTTGGGCTGCATTAAACGTTTTGGCACCTACACAGTAAGATCTTTTCCCTCTCCAAGATTCTAGACACGTCCCTTCTTTCGTAGCTTGGTGCAGAGCTTCTACAGAACGAGGACTAGTAAAAATGATGCCTATGCAAGAATAACCACATACTTTAGCTGTAAAATGCGAATCTTTGAAAATACCTGCAAAAGACTCGGGAGTTTGTGCCACATCTCTAAGACCCTTCAAATTTTGAAACGTGAAAGAAAGCACAGGAAAGAGCTGAGTAGTAAAGCCATGACGATTGAGCAGCTGCACATACGAATCTTCCAGTTCCACAGATTCCGCATTTTGTTCAGCTTTTAAGAGCCATATGGAAGCTTTGAAGGAAGTTTCCGCCATAACCTACGTTACGGCATCTACTGTTAAACAGTTATATATATTATTATTAATGCATCCAATAGAACGGAATTGAAAAAGTTTAAGTGATTTTACTGATTTCGTTACCTTTATCGAATATTATTATGTCAATCGTGGAAGTCGCATGGGCTTGTTTATTTACCAATTACGCTAGCAAAAAAACAACAGATGGCGTTTTGTTTGTTATCATTAAAGTAGGCCAGACGACGGAAATTACAGAACACATTTGGTGCGTTCTCCCGTCTGGGATATTGCTCATCAGTTAATTGCTTAATTAAAAATTTTACTGGGTGCTGCTAAGTCACACTATAGTATAATATAAACTTGGCCAGAATTGATTGCAAGACATTCCTCCTGTATTAACTGTGAACTGTGCGTACAGTACTCTCCAAAAAAAACGACCCCAGCAAACCATACCGTCTAATGGCCCGCAACTGTGCGTCTGGGAACAGCACTATGAAGCAGTATTAGGGCTATTCGCACGGCTATTCGCAGCACTGTTTCCAGACACGCCATGGCGGGCCATTAGGACAGTGTGGTTTGTTGGGGTAGTTTTTTTTTGGAGAGTACTGTACAAGCAACTGGGACAAATCGCAACAAGCAACGCAGCCTACGCAACAGCAATCGCAACAGGCGCAAGCCTACGCGGATTGGCTAATAAAAAAAAACTGGGACAAGTTTGTAACATACAACATAGCCAGAAGTCGTCATACGTATTATTTAGTGCGAGCCCAGCACTATAATATCCTTCTCCATCGACGAACTGTAAGTAAAGATTTTTGTGGTGTTATAGCTCGTCATTCCTGTCCCAGTGCATACAATTTTTTTACTAAAAGTTTAAACGTTAGTGAAATTCTTAAAGAAGGAAAATTCAGTTTTCGCTGTTACCTACAAAATTCACGATTGCTTTGTTTTTCTAAACCGGGGGTTCTCAAACTTTTTTGTTCGCGGCGCACCAGGGCGTCGCGGCGCACACTTCGGGAAACGCTGTACTAAACTGTTAATTTTCAAACACTGTTGGCAAGTTGGCATTAACCAGTCTGCACTACCAGCGTCGGTCTTTATTGCTGAAACGAGATTGTTCAAAAAGCGCACTGGCTTATAAGCTGTGCGTTTGCATGGCGTCCAACAATTCAAAGCAAGCTGAGAGTGAGGGCTGTAAGGGGACGGGCTGAGAGAGGCGAAGAAAGTAGCAGAAACACTTTCTCTCTTCTTTCTTTATGTTGTTATAGACGACAGGCGAAAAGTCATCGCATCGTCGTCTGCAGCATTCCTATTAGATGTCGCTGGTTACTCCTTCT